>JBAMNC010001119.1:3360000-3490000 GCA_037902135.1 Cetoscarus ocellatus
GAGTGCTGAGTTGAAAGAACAAGACAAAAGTGTAACTGTGATACTGTAATCTTGCCTTGAAAATGTAAAGGTGATACTCATACTGGTGTAAATAAATAATTTGATTACATTTGCCATATTTTTTCAGTTTTTTCTAAGCGAGATTTTTGTGAGAAAGGAATTGAACGCCTGTCCCAAATAGCCACCTGGTCTCAAATAAATGCCTGGTCTGCTCAGTGATTGAAACAAATTAGCGGCCCAGCTGTTATTTGGTATTTTACAGTAGGCTCCAGCCTCCGAGACCCTGAAAAGGATAAACGGTCCATCCAAAATGGATGGATGAATGGACAAAGCCATCAAACTGGAAAAGAAAATACTACCCAATATAATAACACAAAGAAAATAAAAGTTAATACTCATTATTAAAAAGACCACTGGAAAGAAATAATTTAAGAAATGCAAAAAATATCCAAATCTAAACTTTAAATTGACTTCCGTGTTTGTGTAAATTCACCTTTATCATAGCTAATTTGGGGCCCAGCTTGTTTTGGGGTAAGTTTGAGACCCCTGCCCCCCTTTCTTCTTCACACAATCCTCAATAAAACTCCTTTTGCAGCCACTTCACCATCACCTTTAGTAAGGCAGCTCATCCTGTAACACCTCCTGATGTAAGTTAGTCCTCTGGGTGCACATTAAAGGGAACTCAGAGAGGGAATTTGTGTCTGTGAGGGATGAGCTGCAGTTTTCAGAGCTATATGGCAAGCAGCTACAGCAATAAATATCAACAACAACACAGCCCCCATCTTGTAATGGGAGTGGGTGAGAGCGTGAGAAAGCAGCTATATCTCTGTTACTCAAGAGACAACAAAGAGGAACACAGAGACAAAGAGTTTGTTTTACCCTTTCATCTACAACCGGCCTAATCCATGTAAGGTTTCCTCTAGCCGGGCGGCCATTATTTCACTAACACAACTCCATGTGTAACCTCAAAGTCCATTCTTTGATCTCAGCTTGCGCTCTCCAAACAATAATCATTTAAACATAAATGCTTTCCCAGAAGATGGCTGAGTCTGGCCTAAGGATTAACATTTTCATATGTAAATTGCTCAGCAAAAACATTCCCATCTGCTATATTTGCCTCCAGATGGACTTTTGAAGTACTTTGGTCTCTTTCCTGTCGAAAATCCAGGAGCTTTTTAAGACAATTGCATCTACACGGCCTGCTGATGCTACATCAAGCCAACCATTTATGTCTAGAAAGCATGTTTTATTGCTCTCCCGCAGTGCCGCCAAATGAACACGGAGCATTTATTGTACTGCATGAGCAGAAAACAAACAACAGGGAGTGGACACAAAACCATACTTAATTTACCGTGCTCTAATTTAAAAGCTCTGGGACAGCTAAATTATTCTCCAGAGGCTTCAGTGAACCCTGAAGGACTGCCTGTTTGGTGTCTGACAGCTGATTGGCACGAAAGTAATTCTCCAGTGATTTCAACCTTTTTTAGCTTGTGACCCCCAAATGAGACAAAAGACATTTACTTCACTATTTATTTTTTCTTTTGACTTTCTTCTGCTCTCTAAAACTCAAAATGCGAGGACAATTGTTTGATTGGCAAAGCACTTTTGATTTTTCTTCTCTCTTGAGACAACTTAATCACCTGATTTGCATTTAAATTGCACCGCTTTTGAAAATGTAATAATGTGTGATGATTAAATACTGAATTTCAGCATTCAAAATAAATTACTATTGAATTTATAACAAAAAAGAAAAAAAATAAAGATTGTATGAATAAGAATTACATCAAATATTCAAAAAGTGCACAATAACAGGTAACAGGACAATTCCCATAGTACGTAAGTAAATTAAATTTATCTCAAAAGCACTTTTGACAGAGAAATAAAATCAAAAAGTGCTTTGCAATAATAAAGTAAATTAAACAGGTAAAACACTTGAATACAGAGGACAGGAAACAAGCAACACTTCAGTGTGTCACATGATTCAACTCGAACCAAAAGCCCGACTGAATAACTGTTTTCAGCTGTTTCTAAAATCATCAGTAGATTCAACACAGCTTAAAGACAAAGGAGGACCGTCCCATAACTGAGATGCTGTGACCTGGGAAGACCATCGCCCGGTGTTTTAAAGCCTGTGGGGTGGACCATCGCAAATCTCTGGTCTTTTGATCATCCAGACCGGACAGGAGAATAGGGACATGAGAGATATAAGTGGGGACTTGACCATGAAGGGCTCTAAAAATTAGAGGTAAAATCTTAAAATTGACTCTAAAATTGACTGGCAGCCACTGGAGTGAGAACAAAACCGTGGCCAGTGCCAGTCAAAAGCCTTGTAGCTGCGTTCAGCACAATCTGCGAACAGTCATGGGTCAATTTGTTAAAACAAGTAAAAAGTGCACTGCAATAATCCGAACAAAAAGAGATGAAAGCATGAATAATTATTTCCAGTACAGGATTTAAGACGCATGGTTTAAGATTAGAAATATTTCTGAGATGAGGAAAGGAGTTTTTCATCAACTGTTTGCAATCACAGTCCAAAGACATCACCTCATCAAACAAGGCTCCAAGGTTTTCGCAAGCTTGGTTGGACAGAGAAGCTCAAGACCTATTTCTTTCTGGATTAGCAGGGTTCCCACGCGTCCTTGAAAACCTGGAAAATGATTGACCAATTTTCCAGTCATGGAAAACATATGGAAATTTAGGAAAAAACTAAAATGTCCTGGAAAAGCTTGAATTGTCCTGGAAAATTATTTATCTTCCTTCTACTTTGGTAATGAACAAAAATCAAACAAAGGAAATGAAGTAAAAATGTATTTGGTAACTAATGCACAGTTAGCCATAAAATATGAGTAGATAAAATAAAAGTTAAGGAATAAAATATAAAAACTCAAAACAATGGCGACAAAAAGAAATAATAAAAAATGGTAAAATGCAATTTAGGCTACTTAAACAGTTAAATCAACAAAATCTATATAAAAAAGCAGAGTAAATAAGGATAAAAAATAAGTATAAACCATAAATTTAGAATAGTAAGACACTACATAAAAGCCAGACTTAAAAGATAGCTAGCAGACAATGTTCATTCCCGAGAGTTAGAAATAAATAATGTCCTGGAAAAGTTATGGAAAACTGCTGGAAAATGATTTCTAGAAAAAAGTGGGAACCCTGATTAGGTTATCACATGGGTGCAATAGTCATGTGCTCTGCCATCCACCAACAGCCATGCTCAATATCTTTTTCAAATGTTTCATTACCTCCTCCGAGGAGGTTATGTTCTCTCCAGGATTTGCCTGTTCGTTTGTTTGTCTGTTTGTCTGTTAGCAAGATTACGCAAAAACTGCTGGATGGATTTCCGTGAAAGTTTTACCAGCAGTGTGGTTTGGTCCAAAGAAGCCATTACATTTTGTTGCTGATCCGATCCAGATTGACATCACAAAAAAAAACACTGAAGTTTATAATGGCAAATCCCATTCATTTAAGGCTTTATGGGAATTTTAGTTTACTTGCAACATTTTTCAAGCCTATGTCACTACATTTCCCAGCTTCCCTTGCAAAGCCAGTGGAGGACTTCTGCTTACACAATGGCTAACAATAGCCTGGTAGATCGGCATGTTTTTTCCGACTTTGTAACTACAACGCTGATAACTCAGCTTTCTCCACATGGACAGACAGAGACTCGGCTGTCCATGCGGAGCGGAAAAGCCACAGCCGTAACTGAGCTACTTGGCGGAGGTCTGCGCTCTTGGTGTGCTTTTCTAGTTATTCTTGAATTGTGCAGGACAGGCAAAAATAAGCTACAAGGTTCAGCATGTATCTTTTTTGCCAAGTTTGTGTTACTTGATTGTGTTTTATCTTTGCTTTAACATTTAGGTAACCAGTCATTTATTTAAAATCACTTAAGGTCACCTTTAGAGCTGATTCTCATGCTCAGTTTGACCTTCAGCAGGTTTTCTTTGTCATGTCTATATGCCTAAATACACTGAGTTACTGCCATGCAATCAGCTGATTTGCTATTTGCATTAACAAACAAACAGGGTTTCACCTAATAAGATGACCAATGATACAAGTTTGTCTTTACTCTTGAAAGTCCAACATCTCTGTCAACAGTTGGACTTAATTCTGTGCATAATGGGAAAAAAATAGTCCTTAAATCATTTCCTCTGTCATCATCACTCATTAGCATGACCTTTAAGAGTTCTGGTATAAAATCTATTTTTTAAAGTAAATAATTTAGTATTCATGTCAACACTTTTTCACCTGCATATTTAACCTGTTTACGGCACTTCTTTAATGTACAGGTTTCTGAACTACAGTTGAGGCGTGTTAGCTTTGTAGAGGTCATAGGAGAAGAAGAAAAGAGTTTATAAGTAGGTCTGTGGAGATTCAGTAAGTTCAAATATATTATGTATTACACGCGCGCTCTGCGTAACTCTCTGGAGGGTTTCCCTACAGATCAAATGCCCATGTTCTCTCTGAAATAATGAGGGACGGAAAAAACAGGAGATATCCTCCTCAGACATGTCAGTCTCCCACCTTCAGCCGCAAGTGTTAAAAGTGCTGAGATGAGCTACAGTTAAGTGTGGGGCATTCAAGTGCTGGAAGCCATTTTAAAAACAACTGGGACCAAGTGACGACATTTAAGATGCCACTAGTCATTTAGCAAAGAGTTTAACATGGTCATAACATTTTACATCATGGACTCACCTCAAGCATCTTCACCGTGGCACCCTCCTTTATGCTCCAAGGTTACCATGGAAACAAGGAGTCTACTGTTCTAGCCCTCTTCCAAAGTGCTGCAGCCTCACAGCAGACCAAACCCACCCCTGTCACAGCCGTCCAAGAATGCAGCATTGTCTGGAGCAGCTGCAGATGGGATCATGTTTACCCACGAACCTCTGCTCAGATATTTTTGGTGTGCAATAATAACATACTGTAAACAAATCTTTGAGTGCCAATTACACACTCATGTCCCGAAATCTGTTTAAAATCCTCTGGATGAAAGCCTCCAAAAGTAGGTCTATGCTGCTTAATCCACAGATGTCTGGAAAGACCTCACATAAAGGATTAATAACTGGATGTTTTTGTGTTGAAAGCAGGGGAAAACAGAAAGATTTCCTGCAGAAGAATGAGTTTAAGCCCTAAAACAAGCCCAAGAAAAAAGCTCTGAAGCTCCTTAGACCTGCGAGCCCAAACCAATGAGCGGAGAACCTAACCACATACAGAATGTGCATAATAAATAGAACTTATCACAATACAGGATCAGTGGGAGTCATGAGTTTGTTGTCCATAATTCCACATGGAAACAAGATCTGTGTATTGGTTTAACTGAGGACCATGTAAACTGGTGGCTTTAGGCCGTGTGTCTTGTGGTTGAGTTTTTCATTAAGTACATATCTGATGTGGATATTTTGATATTATAATGATAAACTTAAAGTAATATTCGCAATAACTCATTCTGTTTTCTAGTGCCGCTGGTATAATGGTTGTGGAAACCCTCAAAGCTAAATACTGTATCACCTGTTAACATGGTAACCTATGACCCCATTACACCAGAAAGTAATGTTCATGCACAGAGATAAATTATGTAGAAACACAGTGCATACAGTGCTGTTGGCTTTCTGTTTACTGGTCATCACTCTTGCTGATCTGATGTTATTATTGACTGCTGGTGACTATTATGTTATTTCTCCATATCAGCAGTTTACATCGTACACATCCAGTTGTTGTATGCAGCCCGAGCTTCCTCATATGTCTTGGGTACCCTCTAGTAACCTGGCACACCAAATGGACTGTTCAATATATTTTACTAAGTCCATCTGCAGCCCATAGAAAGTGTTTGGAAATGGGCAGAAACTTCCAAAAGCATATCTAGTAGGTGATTGGACAATCGTTCGATAATTCTCATTCATTACAGGCCAGTCAGATAATGTTGTTGGCAAGAGCTACTGCAATGGTGTGAAGTACAATTTATAAGTCACTTTGTAGAACAAACTCTTGCCAAAACACTTAGGAAGTTGAGCACAAGATCCTTTCTAACTAGGAATGCTTTTAGTGTTGTTTGTTTTTCATTTAATGAAGAAATGAAGTCCAGATCTGATGAAGCTTCTACTGAAACTGTTAGCATTTATGCTAATCTCTGTATGAGAAGTCTGCCATCGTCTCAATTATAGCTCCCACCTCTTCCTGCTTTAAATGATTGGGCCATGCTGCTTTGGGCTGTGTATAGTCATTGTAGACCAGAGTTTGGCAAGATGAATCAGCCTGATTACAGACATTGAATCAGGCTGATCGAGTACCCTGCATGCCAGACTCTTGAAGAATCCAATTATTACCATGAATTCAAAATGAAAAATAAGCTGCGAGAGCAACACCCTACAGGGTGAAGCTAGATTTCTTTGTCTTTCTGTCAGATCTGTGCAGGTTCATCTGTCTTTGACATTGACTGATTACCAAAGTTTCTGGTGATTTTTTTTTTTTTTTTTTAATCCATTTTTGGGGTCGGGTTTATGGGTGAGTCGGATTGTGCAATGGTTAAATGATCTGCTCCCTTTTTAATGCCCTTTTATGTATTACTGATGTATGCATGCACTCAAGGAAGACTAGTTGCTGCCTTGGTAGCATCTAATGGGAATCATTTTAAACTACTAAACTAATAGACTGCATGGTTAATCCTCTGGGGAAGAGTTTCCCAAACTGTGGGCCAGGGAGGTGCTGTGGGTAGATTTACTTTTTTCAAGTCCCACAACTATTAGAAAACAGCACAGAGATTTAACTTGCATGTCAAATTATTACTTTTTAAATCATCTGATAAACAGAATTTTGGTCACAGTTTAACAGCATTAACTAGGGACATTACATCAAATATCTCACTGTACTGCTCGCTTCATGATTTTAAGGTTTTGACCATACTTTGTAGGGCATGGAAGGTGGCAGGAGAGGGTCATGTAGTATGTTTAAAATGAAGATAAAATTGAAATTAAAAAAAAAAAAAAAGTGGTCACTTTGAAATCAATGAAAATGGACTGAGGCAAGGGTCAACACATAAATTCTCATGTTATGGTTTAACAAATGTTTTGGTGAACCCTGACGATTTTCAGGTTTCAAAATGGACCATGGTGTACTTTTTGGAAAGGCTGCTTTGTGGTATGCTTTTTGCATATTCCAGTATGATGATGATGTGCCAAAATGAATGCACAAATACATGGATAGATGGTGAGTTTATCACAGTTCTTACTTTTTCAGCTGTGCTACATGTGTCCTCATTGAATGTGACATAGGATGCTGCGCTACATCTTGCAGTTTTGCACACCCATAAAATATTGATTCCTTTAATACTCTCTAACTTCATAATGTAAAGCAGATTAACAAGCTTGTCAACATTAATGCAAGCAACAAGGAGGAGGATGAAGCACAGCATCGAGGTGGATGTGTCACTCAGCTTTGTGCATCTTTGTGCTGCGTTCTTGAGGGACAGTTAGGACACAGAGATGTTACTCAGTAGAAACAGCCTGATTTTGTTGCTTATGCTTACCTGCACTGCTTTGAAGCACAGTGTCAGAAACAGGAGGCATGTCTGTAAAACTACACCAGCAGTTATGAAGGGAATGTTTTTTTTGTTAGTTTGTTTTTTTCTTAAATTAAAACACAATGCATCATCTGAATCCAGACCTCTGCCTTAGACCACAGCTTCTAAGCTGATCCATAGTTGTTTGGTCTTCCTTATAAGAATTTGATCACTAAAGCACACTCTTTGAAGGAAATGTACTGAGCTGAGAAAAGGCTTTTGGGCATTTTTTTTAAGTCTATGTTGTTGCTCTCAGGGATCAATCAACAAAAACCTAAATTTTTTAACAAAAACTGTTTTTTTTCCTCACTGATAAGCTGCACCTGAAACATTCTGCATTAGGCTACAGGAGATCACTGTTTGCATGATCCTACTCAAACCAATTCAGAAATGTTGGCAAAAATGAAAAAGTATTCATTCACTTTACAAAAGAAAGCTAAGAAGACCACCTTGATGTCATTAAACTATGTTTTGCATCAGAAAACATGCCATTTGAAATGTTGAAGCTCAAAGACCTTGAAACAATCCACAAGAGAGCACGTTTGTACAACAAAGCCATAAAGGCCAAGCGTGCAGATTATTGGATTTTTGCCAATATCTGATACATCGATATTTCCAAACTCATTATCTCTGATTCTGATTTTTTGTGTCAAGTGCACAAAGTCTCAACTGAACAAAAACAACCTGTTCTTTTCTTGGTTACAGTCTGTCTGTGAAAACAGATCTGAAGCAAGAAAAACAACATTTAATTCTTTAAAATATGATCATTTTCATTCATGTATATTGAGTGATGATGAGGCAAACATTATGCTACAATAGTACATTTTGCTTATATTACAGCCAATTTACAGGATATTTCTGGTCAATTTTTATGGTCAAAATATTGCCTATAAATATCAGCAAAAATGTTCATACCTGCCAAATACCGATAATCAAGGTTTTTTTTTAGCAAATATCTGCTGATACAGATATTGGTCGGATAATATCATGCATTTGTAATTAAGGTTCATAAAGTAAATGCAATTTTGTTCTGTTCTGTTATTCACCATAAAAATCAATGTGAGACAGGATAGATTTAAAAATGCTTGTGCAGTCTGTTCAGATTTTAGAACCCAAGAGTCACAATTTCAAGGTCCAGTATGGCCAAGTATTAAACTGGTATCATTCATGAGAGAGATAATAGTTTTTTTGACCAGTGTGAGACTGTCTTTCTGTGCTCAAGCACATTACAGTAAAGCACTGTTCAAAGAGGTGTGAGTTTTTTTACAGTATGGTTCCACATGCACAAACACAGAACATGGTCATGAAGCATTATAGAGTAGGGCTTTCAGTGTTGTAGATTTCCTCCTGCAGAAATGCTGAGAATTAATCCAACTTGTAGACCTTTGAGGCAATTCATCTCAATTCTAGGTATTAAAAAAGGGGCTTAGTGTGTGGTATACTACCATTAAAATTAAAACTAATTCAATCCTGCAGTTTATGACTATTGGAACCCAAACATCAACTGTTGAACAAGACATTAAAACACACTTTTAGACTTTAGTCTTCATGGACAACATTGTCAGAACTTTGTGTCTAAATCTCAAAAACACTGCAAAGATTTAAAGAGTTCAGAGACTGGCAGCACCCTTTTTTATTGCAGCACACAGAGATACAGCAACATTAATATTCATTGCTATTTTTTTACTAGACAAGTTACTAGAAAACATGTTTTCAGCAGCTAGGTCAGTTAAGGTCAACTTATCAATGCTGTGTCAAATTCACCAAAACATCAGATCAACATGCCAGAACAGAAACATGCACCCTTTGATTTCCACCACATTACTGGGCTATATCTTATAAGCCACCAAATCAGTAAAGCTGCAGTCATGTTCTGTGTTGTTCTCCATGGTGCTGACCCTGAGCCATGCTTGTCATTTGACAGGATGATGTATGTTAAAGAGAGTACATTATGCTCACTTGTGCCTGTGCTTGTGTAGGCCGGTGGGGGACTGTGGAGAGCGCACCTTGAGTGAACTTGAGCAAGTCACTATTGTGAAGTACCTGATACAACTAAACTTCAAAAATACTGAAATATGCCTTTAAAATGACTCATGTTCACTCAGCCCAGGTTGACAATGAAGTGTTTTCAAATGTTTACTGTCCTCCTCTAAGAGCACCAACCTCCATCTGTGGAGAGGCTGAAGCTCAGGGCTCCCTCCTGACTCTGGGAAATATCAGTGTTAGTCACAGAGGACCTAGATTGATTGAAGAGTTTCATGGCAGAACAATTTTTATCTTTTATGCAGATAACAATTCTCAGTGGCACACAGTTTGACATTTTATGATATTTGCATGTATCTTTTAAAGTCTACCTCCCTGCCTCAGACTACAAACTAATGATGAAATAAGACCTTGCAAACACACACCTGGATGAGAATAATTCCACTGGCCTGTTTATGGAGAAGTAATCTGTTGACCAGGTGCTCAAGCATATTGGATGTCTGGAGTGTAAATGAATGGGGGGAAGGCTCATTTTTCCTGATTAATATGAAATTCAGGGTTTGTCAGTTGTAAATCACAAAAATAAGTGGTAGGATTAATCAAATCACTCCAACTGGGTGATTTACAGAGGCACAAAGAGCTGTTTGGCTCTCATTATTTAAGGCCCTTTTAAAGCATGGCTTAACTTTCAAACCCTGGAAAATAAGCTCCAAGAAATGTGTGTCACCTTTTGAGATGCAGTTGAAATATTAGCTGATTTAGGGAATGTAAATACTGAGACAATATTTTAAAAAGCAGGGTTGTCAGTATAAGTTACAATTTAATTAAGGTTAGAAAGTCACCCACTGATTTCATGCTTTTTGGCATTTAAAGAGCCAGTGTTATGCTTTTAATAGTTTTATATGCCCTACAGTATGTTTAACATTTCTCTACAGAGTGACAGATTATTAACCGTTCTGGACTGTTCTTTATATTTTGCTGGCCCACCTGAGAAAGAGAGGTCATAGAAAGTGTTTGGGAATGGGCAGAGCCTTTCAAAGCATATCCAGCAGGTGATTGGACAACTTAATGGAAGTTGAGCGAAAATATCCCTCCTCTTGAGAAGTTTGTACTGTTGTTATTTTTTTCTCATTTAATAAAGAAAATGCAGTCCAGATCTTATAAAACTACTACTGAAGTTGTTAGCATCTATGCTAATCTCTGTATGAGTATTAACTTCCTGTTGTCATCTCACCCATAGTGCCCTCCTGTGCCCTCTTTTAAAGTACACTAATTGGGATGTGCCGCTTTGGGCCGTCGACAGACATTGTTGCTTGGAGCTTGGGAAGATGGATCAGTCCGATTACAGACATTGAATCAGACTGATCCAGCTGCACTGCAAGGTTATAGAGTAAGTATATGCAAAGGAAAAAGGATTGCAGTATCAGGACTTCTACATCTTCCCATCTCCCCACCTGTGACTACCTAAAATGACTTGTTCCCCCAGTCACCTGAATAGATCTACCAGAGTGTGATTCTACCCTCTTTTCGCCAAATTTTCTTTATTCCATGAGCGATCAAATTTTTAAATGATTAATGAGAAACAGTCATGTTGAGTAGGTCGAGCTGGTCTAGACCCACCTGCCTGGCTTTCACTACTAGGTTTCCTTTGCTTTTCTCCTCTGTGTAGGTACATTGTTTCAGTTTCTAGTGATGTTGATGTGTTGTTATTTGTTTATTTTCAACACTGTTTCAGTGTTGATATTGTATTTTGTTGCCAAATTTCTCTGATTCCTGCCACACCCTAATTTCCCTATGGGAACAAATAAACAAACTAACTAGCTACCTAATGATCCAACAGCAGTTTAAGCCAATTGGCCCGTTAACATGGTGATAATTAGTACTACATTGGCCAATAACGCAGAGTATATTAGTCAACCAGTCAGCACGGACTGGGCCCATGTGGAGAATGGGGTCTTAAAGTGACAGGAGCTCAAACAGAGTGTGTCAGACAGACTGAGAATACAGCTGGATCAGGGGGACTCATATGGAAACTATAGGGTTTTTGAGGGTTATTAGTGGTTGTGAACATACTTTAACAGGCATTGGAGTTGAATATTTGGACCTGTGTTATGACATAATATGGTCCTTTAATTAGTTTCATTGTTGAGCTACTGAAAAAGGACTGCAGCGGAAAACTACTCACCTGACACCCTGTCCTAAGAGCACGTGACACAAATGAGGATCAGCAGCCTGTGCTAGGTAGTGTCACCTTTAAAGTGTTAAAGCAGTAGTTCTGGATTTTTGAAGTGTGGTTGTGTGAGGTACATGGCATGAGCCTGAACGTGTGCCACAGTGTCACAGCTCAGTTCTCTCTCTGTCCGGAAAAACTCAGGATAGCTGCTAATGCTATACATTGCTGTACATAATGCCAAACTCTTTGTGTAATTAAAAGAATTGTGGAGGGAAACAAGCCACAAAAATGCATGGGGTCACCATATGCTACAAACAGTTTGTTTACACCTGCCTAATTTTTCAACTTCCAAGCCACTTTGATTAGCCATTATTTTGAGACACTGTACAGCCTATGTTCCCTTGGTAAAAGTAATTGTTGGTAATGTGTTGTTAAAAGTAATCCGTTTATTTCCTGCATTGCAGAAAATAATGCGTTAGAGCAGTAGTACCCAACCTACCATGACCCAGTTTCATATGGTAGAATATAAATGAGGACCACATTGTGCATAGTATTACTTAGGATAATGCAGGATCAAAGGGAGTCATAGGCTTGATTCTACACCCCAAATGAAAAGACATTCTTGAGGACTGTTGCCTTCACCCACATCAATATTGCAGGTCAGACCTCCACTCAGGCAGGAATAATTTGAAATTTTGATGCAAGTTGTCCATCACTATTAGCTATATACTTCCACACTTTTTCAGACTATTTATCAATCAATCCCAATCAATCTTTATTTGTATAGCGCCAATTTATAACAAGTGTTATCTCAAGACACTCTGCAATAGAGCAGGCTGAAGACAAACTCTTCAATTTATGGATACACATATATGCATAGATGCATCTATACATATATAAAATACACATATATACACATACATACATCCAAAACCCAACATGACTCCATCATGGCAGCAAGATAAAATCTCTATTTAGCAGTAGGAAATCTTGAATGTGGATCCCAGTCTCATGATGAACAGCCATCCACCAAAGCTGTGTTGAGTGAGTGGGCAAAGGACGGGAGGTGGGCAGAGACAAGTGGACTAAAGTAAGAACTAAAGCTAGGTACAGATCCATGGGCCAATCATAGACCTGTCTTCATCATATTTGTCTCTGCTGAATATAAATTTATTAGGTTAGCCCCTTGAGATGCTCATTTTTAGGAGGGTCCTCATGCCTGTATGCTTGTAGTGATAGTTTTTATAGAAGTGTAATCAATAATAATCATGAAAAGAGTAATTAATCTAATATTCTATTTACACACCACTGATGCAGCATTGAGAGCAGTTCAGGATTAAGTTTTTGCCCAATGACACACTGACATGCTGCTGGGAACCAAACCCTTAGCCTTCTTATTGATGGACAGACAGTCCAACTCTTATATCTGAGCCACTGTCGTAATATGCAGTGTGTCCATTTTTGAATTATTTATCTGATGAAACCCTTTGGAAACCCTGGTTTGAGCTGGAAGTCCTCAATGTTATTATAAAAGTATTCTTACACCCAAATAAATACAATGCACAAAAAGAATTGTTTACAATTGTTCTCTGAAGTGCCCTTTTATTTGGCCAATTACCCACAACTCGGTCACAAAGCCTGTTCATTATTATTCCTCCCACAGTTCACATTTTCTCTGTTCACTATTTATATGCTCGACCACTCCATGTCATCATGTTCAACATGGGTTATAGTTGGCCCCATTTCGGTATTCATGGTCTTCACGCTATTTTACATCACAACTATTGAACTAAGAGGACGTGTGTGAGCCTGATTAGCATAAAAGTATCCAATTAAACCAGGCGCTGCCACTGCTGTGAGGGCTCATTTTCATGCACGTATGCAAGCAGAGAACCACTGAGCGTAATTTGTGTTCAAATCGGTGATTGACTGAGCACTGACCATCGGGGTGGCATCAGTAAGTGAGTAAGTGACCACATTTAAGGACTCTGCAAACAAAGGCATCTGCAGCTTTAGGGTGGATACAGGGAAGATTCCTGTGATGTGATTTAAAGCTTCTTACTCTACAGAGTTTAATAGTATTATTGCAAGGACTCAACAAATTAGAAACTTCTGTGTATTGTCACAATGCAATTTCATCATTATTCTCGGGTGCAGATTATATTTACACTGCAGCTCTTGCAGCTCTGCAGCACGACTTGATAATTGGTACCAGGTTGGACCCCTAATTGTCTGTAGAACAGCATCAATTCTTCATGGCATAAATTGGACAAGTTGCTGAAAACATTTTTCTGATTTTTTGGCCACATTGACATGAAAGCATAATGGAGTAAGTGCAGATTTGGTGGATGCATGCAGTGTCAATTTTGACAGCACTTTTTAATTTAGTTTTAGTCTTTTGCCTAAAATATCTTTTAGTTTTAGTTATAATTTAGTCATCTAAGTTGTTTTAGTTTTAGTCTAGTTTTAGTTGAATTTCACAACATTTTAGTTGACGAAATCTACTGTAAACTTGGTCGACCAAAATATGAATTGTAAAGTGTAAAGCATTTTTTATGTCTCCTTGAATTTCTGAAGTCGTGACAAGAAGTGACACCTGCCTCTGAGCCAGATGTTTTACACTTGGATCCCGCCACCACGAAGCTAAGGCAGTTGTGGTTGGATGTCCCTCTTAACTCATCCAACCTTTTCACAAAACCAAAGTAGCTGTGATTCCTAACTTGTCTCTACTTTCTACATGACGAAAAATTAGGTCTGATTGGATTTAGTCTCTGTCAAACATTTTAGTCTAGTTTTTATTGTTGACGAAAATGTCAGTTAATTTAGTTTTAGTTTTTGTCAATGTACCCTGGTTTTTTAGTTGCAGTCTAGTTTTTGTCAGGGGAAAAAAGGTTGTTGACGAAAACTATGAGGAAAGTAATTAGTCGACAAAATTAACGTTGGATGCATGTCCATGATACAAATCTTGCCACATCCCAAATGTACTCTATTAGATTAAGATCTGGTTACTGTGAGGTCACTGGTGTTGTCGTGATTAAGAAACCGGTTTGAGATGATTAAGTCTATTGACATGGCGCTGTATCCTGCTGGAAGGGGCTATTAGAAGATGGGTACACTGTGGTCAGCAACAACACTCAGGTAGACTGTGGTGTTTGAACAATTCAGTTCAATTCAAACCTTTATTTATTCTCGAAAGAGACATTGAGGTTTCCCTCATTTTCAATGTCGTCGAGATCACAGACATTATATGAACAATAAAAAAGCAATCAATTGCAACAGCAAAGAAATCAATAAAAACAGTTACAAACACAGTGGTCAGTAATCAAGGTCTTAAATTCTGTAAGAGAGGGAAAGGCTGTTAATTTTAGGGTTTGTTGGAGGAAATTCCATGAGTGAGGGGCATCAAAGGAAAATGCCAATTTACCAAGTTCAGTGTAGACTCCAGGAACTTTCAGAGTGAGTGACCTGGAGGAACGAGTCACGTAGGAGCAATCATAAAATGTCAACAAACTTGTGAGGTAGGGTGGTAGTCTGTTAGTAAGGGCTTTGAAAATATACAAAAACCAATGTTTGTTCCTTCTCTGCTCAAGTGATGGCCAACCAACCTTCTCATAGAGGATGCAATGATGAGTGTTGTACCTGTCAATGTTCAGTATCCTGAGAGATCCAAAGTGTGCCATGAAAATATCCCCACACCATTACACCACCACCAGCAGTCTGGCCCGTGGTACGATATTGCAAAGGAAATCAGGACTTCAGGTCCTTCAGTTTGTGTGACCCTATTAACATAGCCTCAGTTTCCCATTCTTAGCGGACAGGAGTGGCACTTGGTTTGATCTCCTGCTGCCGTATTCCATCTGCTTCCAGGTTTTACCTTTTCTGTGTCCAGAAATGGTCTTCTACAAACCATGATTGTAACAATTGGTTATTTGAGTTACTTTGAACTAAAACCACTCTGTCCATTTTCCTCTGACCTCTACAGGGAGCTGCTTCTCACTGTACACTTACTCTTTTTAAGACCATTCTATTTAAACTGCAGAGATGATAGTGAGTGAAAATCCAAGCACGTCAGACATTTCTGAAATACTTTGACCATCATTAACCGTGCCACATTAAAAGTCACTTCAATCACTTTTCCGACTCATGCTGATGCTGGTTTGAACTTTGGCAGGTAGTCTTGACCTTTCCTAACTGCACTGAAATGCTGCTGTGTGAATCTCTGCACTATGACAATGACACATCAAGAACGTGTTAAGAATTATGGACATGCTTTTCCAGTTGCTGCTGGACTTATCTCCTCTGCCTCCCCACTGATCCTACTGATCATGTGTTTACTGCATCATGCATCTCCATCACTTTCATTCTGTAGGATGTGCAGGGCTAAACAGACCCGTGATGCCATTATGAAAAAGCAAGTTAGCGTTATTAAGCTAATCACTGATTAAATTACGTCTGTTTCAGATGTGAAACTTGTGGAGTGGACTAAGTGGACTAAGGCAGAGGCATTAAACACAGTCTCCTGCATTCAGCTGATAATGTGAAGGAAACATCTCACACCAAACATGGAGGATATCCTGGATGATTACAGAGATGGTGCATCAAAACTGTAAGTAAGTTTTCCGAGTTTAAAGTAAGCCGCTCCTGTGGTGTGCTGTGTCTTTGTACTTGCTTCAGCTGCAGCTGGCAGGCAGCTGTAAGTTAGCTGAAGTTATTTGTCACTGTCCTCACTATCACCATGGAATAAAATAATTTCTGAGCTGATAGCGTCGCTGGACTGCTGAAGGGAAGTAAGCATGATGTGTTCTTCCTCTGCAAGTTTCCTTAGCTGAGCACAGTGTGTCTGTAATACTGCCTGTTTTTGTGCTACCTCTGAAAAGTTTGAACAGCACATGTTGAAACCCCAGTCTGCTCTAAAGTCTTTTCCTGAGAGAAACTGTGCTGACGGAGTATAACTACCTTGTGTCTTGCTGTGATCAGTCTTGCTATGGTGTAAGACCTGTGTCACATAACTGCCTTCCACGACCTAGCCTTGGTAGCAGAGTTTGGCTTTTCCTCATCCTGACCTGGGCCTCCTACATAGCTGCTCCTTGTTTATTAAATGACTGTTTAAACCTACATAAAAAATAAGAATTGTAAGCATCTGTTTGGTATTTTTAGAGTAATCATGCATCTGACTATAATCCTTCAAACACCTGACTTCGCACAAGTGGACCTGGTAGAACTGATGCTAATTTTAGGTAAAGGGTGGTCACATTAAATATTGATTTGATTCAGATTTTTAATCACTCTGTACTTTTATCATTTTATTCTCAATAAGCACTTTTTACACCTACCTTTGCATCACACTGTTTATTCATATATACATAAATATATATAGGTAATGTCATGATCACATATTTAGTATACATTCATAGAGCATTGAACATACTTAATGTGTTTTTTGTGTGTTTACCGTCTACCCATAAACAAAGGAAAAGTAAATAAATTTAAAAATAAATAATAATGAAAAAAACAGTAACAAAAAAAGAAAGGTCAGAAGATGACTACAGGCAAGGTACAGTCTTACTGGTTGCCAATTGGTGTCATGGTTGCATAAAAACATTTATATACACACAGGCATATATACATTTATACACATACTGTATATATACTAGAGGTGTGGGAAAACATTGATACACTAAAGTATTGTGATATTTGGCGTGGCGATATATCAATTCTCACCTGCCAAGTATCAATATTTTTTAATATATATATTTCAAACATGTAATAAAGCTTTTGGTTCAAAAGGAATGAAATCATTAATGTGTTAAGTCCACAGGATGGTGCTGTTGAGCCAGGTCAGATAGGTGACATTCATTATACTGGAGGGGTAGATGGTAACCTTGCAGAGCAAGGACCTGCCCGATTCATTGTATGAAATCCTGCAGGACCATCTTGCTAACCTCCATTGTCCAACGACTTCAGCGGATAAATGCATGACGACAGCAGGAAGTGACTGCATGTTTGAAAACAATGGCAGCTTCTGAAGCGATCTCCGCGGATGCCACTATATCTGCAGTTTTATCAGAAACGGACTCAATTTTTTCTTTAAAAGAGGACCAAGGAACGTCACTTAAACCTCTCTTACAGGAAATCATGTTTTTGCTCTTCTCCCGACCGGGGATCATTGCTGGGAAACTGGGAGAGAATGCTAAAATCCTTTGCAGACGATGCCGGCTAGTCTATGGCAGTCATGGTTACTCAGCGATTCCTGGCGAAATATGCTCTCCTCAGAAGTTTACCAGGAGAACTTGGTGGGGATTGTTGTTGACGAGGTTCGTGTCACATATAAGTGGTAAATCATACATCTATGTGGTATAATTTAATGTAAGACGATAGTCTAAGGACTGAAACGTAATTTGAGCTAACGGCTAACAACAGGGTCGAGCTGCTATGTCATTCTGTGGCTTGATATGATTGGTCTGTGATGAGTGTGATGAGTAGAATTATTGTCCAATCACCAGCTGCAGTTGTTTTTGAAGGTTTTGCCCTGGAGAAAAAACATTTTTGAATGGCTCTTTCCCAGATGGACAAGTGAAATATTTCTGTGGCAGATATGTAGAACTGTCTGTCTGGCGTGTCAGATTAGGTAGCTGTAGACAATCATGGCTGCACAGAAGAGAAACGAAATGAACACACTGTCAGCATTTAAATCTGTGATCTGGACTAATTTGGACTTTAAAAGGGACATTAGTTGGGATGAGAAGATTAACTGATACGTATCGATGCAGGCTCATGCGCGTGCGCGATGCAAGTGCACCAGTACAGCAGCTGAGAATGAATTCAATTTTGGAAACATATCGAGATGCATCAGTTATTAAATATTTTTATTGATACAATCTGATCCATATGTGCATTATTTCTATTCTACATTTATTAAGTGTTCGCAACTCATTTTGGGTGCATTATTTATTCGACCCACATAAAGTAAGCAACAATGTGTACACTATAAACTAAAGTATCAGCTCCGCGGATGCACTGTGATACATGCGCCGCAGATGAATATGTGTAGTCAGGGGAACGTGAGGAGTAAGATAAACAAATATGTCGGACGCTGAGTGAATTCATCCTCCACTGAGTTTTAAATCTAAAGTTTGGCAACATTACGGATTTTAAAAGAGAGCGGACGACTTGACAAGACAGATGCAATTTGCAAAATGTGCTGTGCTGCTGTAAAATACATGGACAATACGACTAATCTGATAACTCACTCGAAGCGGTGCCACGGTGTTGTCGTGGAGGCGTCGCTCCCCGCCTCTCCTGCGTCCAGTTCAGGATTCTGGAGCTGCTAGCTCCAGAAGTGGTGAGCAAAGTATTACAAAAGTATTGCAAATGCTAAAAGACATCTTTGTATTCATAGTTCGTGAAAAAAATTGCTTTCAGCTGCTCACTGGTGAGCCTTCTTTCTGCTAAATGAGTGCAAATTGTTCTCTCTCTCTCTCTCTCTTTCTCGCTCTCTTTCTCTCTCTCTCTCTTGTTTATCTTGAGGATACTTAAATATGTCGTGTTTAAAAATGGCACTGCACTGTAAACTTAAAACAGGCACTCGGGCTCTAAGAGAAAAGTGAAAAGTCTTGGTTTTACTTGATAAAAAAATAATCAAACTCATTTAATTGCACAGCATTTTCTTTCACATCTCCACATGAACTTTGTCTAATTAGATCGTGCTAAATCGCTCTGTATCGTGATTTGGGTGTGAATCATATCATATTGCATTGTAAAATATCACACATGTATCTTTAATGTATCGGATCGGAGACATTGTATCGAGATGCATATCAAATCGGCATTATACTCTAGATGCCCAACCCTAGACATTAGAGATGGACATGACTCTTGGGGATGCATTAAAGTAAAACAGAGAGGACATGAGGCTCTCTCACTCAAAACCACACAGAGGACAGCAAAACCAATGGCAGCAAAGCTAATGCGAAACTAATGCTACTGATATACCAGCCAACACTTGCATGCTTAGCTTTCAAAGCTGCCTCCCAGGTCTGAGCAAGCAAAAAAAATAGCTCTTAAAGTTAGAAATTGACTGAGCTAAGACTGAAGGCCTCACCGAGTTGTATGCTGGCCGGAGCCCAGTGCTGTCTCTAAGTATCACTTCAACAAGTGCTTCAGTGTATTAAAGCTAAAAGCTGAAGAGAGACTGAGGACATTAACTGGTTACATGTGTGAGTGTCTGTCTTCCATAAATTTATAACTCAATTGTCATGATAATATCTTATCGTGGGGCCACTGGCAATTCCCGCCCCTATTATATGCACATATGATTACATACATATTACTCTAATGTACCCCCCAAGTAGAAATTATTAATTAAATCAAATTAACTGTTAGAAAGAAGGAGAGTAAAGGGTTCTGGAAACAAATGGTGACAAAAAAAGGTGAAAATAAAAGAAACATCTTAAAATAATAATAATGAAATTTACAAAAAATGGAAATATTGGCCATTTCTTTTCATTTGCCAAGGTAGTTCTTCTGCTTTTTTTTTTTTTTTTTTTTTTTTTTTAACAATTCTAGTTTTACATTTTCAATTGAACAAAAAGACATTTTATGGCTTTGTCTTTTTCCTTGACATAATTTACTTTCTCAACATCCGGTATCTAATGTAAAAGAATTATTCAAACAGCTTAAGTTAACTTTTCCGCATTGTGTATTTTCTCCACTGTGTCACTGTTTTCTCTTCCCGTTGTTTGCTTAAAAGCTGATGTCCTCAAGGTCCAGAAAAGATCAAATCTAGTTTTTAGACCTTTGGGGTGTGTTCCCAAGAGTACATTCTGTCTTTTCACACATCCTGTTACCCAATATACAGTATGTTCTGTTTATTTCATAGCCTCCAACCAAAACATCTTCATTTTTTTGTAAAAATTATACATGTAAAATCGACATTACTCCTACTGCGTTCTCTCCAGCAAATGCTCTGGAAATCTAAACTCCTGGGGTAGATCCTCTCTCCAGTCTACTCAGCATGTATGCCTTTCTCATTATCAAAACAGTGAAGTGCCTCCATAATTACACTGCTATGAGATCACACTTGGCCCCTTGCTTTAAAATTAATTTCCAAAGAGAACATCAATCTTGGTAACAATGATTCTGTTTAAGCAATGAAACGACTGAACTAGTCACCTTAATACAGCCCATTCAGCACCAAACAAACTACACTGTCACCTCAAACAATAGCAGCAATTATACAGACCACATAAATACACCTAAACCTGCAGAAACAGAGAGGATACCTAATTCAGCTTTCATCAGCTTTGTATTCAAATGATAAATTGAGGCATCTTTTTTAATTTATGTAATCTATATAGTTCTAAATTTTCAGTGAGATTTTTCCAGTAGTTTTCTAATGCAAGACACAACCTTGACTGTGAATAAACACGCATCACATATTTCTCTTAGAGCAACTTGACACATGCCTCAAGCAATAATACAACCCGTTTTTTAAATTATTCTACCTACCCCTCTTGAAAAAACTTAAGACAGCTCAGTTTGCATGTTAGAATTTCATTTTTTTTAACCCCTGACCTGAAACTTTCTTGCTGTTCTACTTTGAATAAATCAAGTAGAGATTTTTGTTGATGTTGTTGTAATTCAGAAAACACAGCTGAGCTCCTCTTTGCCACATTTAGGCCAACATGGGCCAAAAAATGTCAAAGCTGGGAAAAGACTTACACTGGTAATTATCTGCTGCTTCCACAACAGTTACATTATGTTGTGTTTTTTTTTACTTTCTTTGTTGCACTGCTGTACTCAAACAGAATTAAAAAAAACAGCAGTTAACATTTCAGTCAATAAATATGTCAATCAATCTGTCAGTCAGTTGGTCAATCAATTAGTCTTGATCCATTATGAGTGGTTCTTGGCAACATTCACTTCTGATGCCCTGTGTTGCTGTGATGATACTCTAACCATTCAGAGGTCAGCAGTGCCCCATAGCCCTTTTCAGCCTGATATTTCAATCCCTTCCCCACCCCCACCAGAAAAACCCCTCCTCTGTCCCTCTCTTTCTTGCTCTCCCTTTGTGAGATATCCTATTAGACTCTCTGTTAGAAAATATGTCCCCTAATGATGTCATTAGAGGATATGACACCTGCCCCTGAGCCAGATGTTTATTTAGCCCACATCTGGCTCCAGTGAAAAGACTCTGCCTGAACACGTCAGTGCAACCACAGTAGACATTAGAGCACAGTACTGGCGAGAGAAGCCTCATTCACTTCTTGAGAGGGGCTTAGACAGAAATAGCTCATGAGGATTTACACTGTGACAGACTCCTCAGAGCAGGACTGAAACAGAGGGTTTACAAGCATGCCAAAATTTAATATCTGAATACATTCTTTGAAACTTGGAAAATAATGTGCTTAGGACATCTGAGAGCAGTGCAAACTTGTTGAAATGAGTAAAATATGACCTTTAAAAGCAGAATGTTTGCATAGTGTCTTCGCGCAGCATAATTTCACTCATGCATTCACGTGTTCAAATGTTCAAGTGGTTCATATTCATTTTCGACCTTCAGGCCCGGCGGCTATGAAAGAAGGATCCATATCTTTCTTCGGAGGTGCTCATGGAGAAATTAACCACGATGTTCAGGTGTTGGCCCTCTGTTGCTGAACCTGCTCAGCTTTTCCCTGGAATGGCTGGGAAAGGGGCTCGTCTGGTTTGTCTTCCCATTCACTTTCAATGTCTTTTCTTCGCATGAGAAACTAAACTTTACTTTTGACTTGAACACAGCTTGACAATAAAAACTTCTTCATACTTAAATAAATTCATACATAGATAAATTGAATCCAAATAATTTCTGACACATTCCAAATTCTGTAATTCTAGTTACTTGACACTTTTAGTACAGTATTTACACGCCATTTTACAAATGAGACCCCAGGGTAGTTGAGTAGAGATCAGGCAGTGATGAAGGTTGTCAGAAAATGAAGATGAGGAAACTAAACCAAACCTTCACCACTGAGGCAGATGATCAGACACTCTCTCTTGAAGAGCTGTGATAACACACTACCCACTGAAGTCTTTTGGCTCCATTTTGTGCATATTTATAACATTTCCCCCCTAAAGCTACGCCCACTCAAACAGGATTGTACTGCATACAGTCAATAAATAAAGCGAATTCTCCTCCAAAGAGATTTTTTACTCTGTAATCTTTAAAACAAAGAAATGAAAACAGGTCACATTTGTTTAGGTTTATTAAGTCTGGATGCAGGCTGACCGAGACAAACTTTCGAGAGCAAAAGGATCTAGATGAGTTTGTTTGGAGAGAAAGTAGTTCTTCATTTTTAACCAGTGTCAGAGATCTTGCTTTCCACTTTTGATCATTACTAGAAGAACAAGCATCAAAGGTTCAGTGGCACGCCTTTGTTTCTGTAGACTTTTCATGTACGCCTCTGGACTTTTTCAGTGAAGACACTCCAACACGTCATAGAGGCATGAATTATAAGAGCCCGAGCATGGACTGGGGCAAGGACCCTTATGGAATCACTATTCAGTCTTTGTTTTCTTAGTCTTTCTTCTTCCTCCAAATACATACATTTTTTACCATCTTAGATGCTTGAAAAATCCACAGAGACCTGTGCTTCTGTAGCAGAAGGTGAAATATTTCACCTTTTATGAGTCATGTGCAAATGCAGCAAGTCACAGCTCATAGGCAGCAATCTGAAGCTTCACCTGAGGCTTTCACTTAAGTGCCCTGTAAGTTTTTACCTGGTTTTACAAAATTATTCTGTGTTTATCCATTTATGAGGTCATTCTTGTACCTGATATACTTTCTCAAGCATTGAGCTTTTCTTCCCTCAGGCCACATTTGGCCTCTAACATGACAAACATACACAAATCCTTTATAAGAAAGGAAATCTTTGAGCATCATCTACAGAGAGCCCAATCCACAAAATAGAACTTCACCTGCAAATTTCTTCATCATTTAAACATAAATAGCACCAGCTATTGACCATTTGCAGACATATGACTAACATGACGTCACTCAGTCCTGTAGACAGTGGAAGTATTACTGCTGTCAAAAGGCTATGATGAATTTTAGCTGATAATTACCACTGAGATGCATTTTTGAGCCACTGAAGTAACAGAGTTTCATTAATATGAAACAAAAATGCTGCTGAGGCCATCAGATAAGTCTGGTCACCTTAAGAAGACTCACAATCAGTGAACGAGTGTTAGACTGAACTAAAATAGCAGCTGCACAGCAGTCAGACAGCATGTGGAATGGCTGTTCACAGGGAGGCTCAAAAGAGGAAAAACAACCACTGCCCAGCAAAATAATTTGTCCATCTTTCCAGGGATTATTACCGCCGTTTGTTTAGGTTACATGAGGGTATTGGATGAACACAGGGTGATGGAGACTAAGTGGGTTTGAATGATAAATGGCTGAAACCTCTGTTGGAACAGGAGGACACCAGAGCATTCCAGATTATCTGGCGATGCAAATTTTGGGCTTGTGTTGTCAAATTCTGTGAAATACCAGCATGACTTGCCAAAAGCACATCAAGATGTTTCAAGGTCAGAGGATAGCAGCAGATGATGTGTGTAAATCTGCATTCTGTGGCACTGCAGATCATTCTTGCTGTAATGAACAATTGCACTCTTAGAGATCCAGATCAATGTTATTCGAACTCAAAGGACAAACCAGAAGAGCTGAATGAAAGTTAATCTTCAAAGTAAGTATTCGGCTTACGCTGATTGTTTATTGGATAAAGACACAGTCATATTTTCAATGACAAGTTTACTTGACAACTGTTAACATAAGCTTTAGCCCACAAAGTGTTTTTGCTGTATATGATAGTTTAATCTTTATAAAAGGACTCACAGAAAAATCATTTT
Organism: Cetoscarus ocellatus; assembly: GCA_037902135.1. NCBI lineage: Eukaryota > Metazoa > Chordata > Actinopteri > Labriformes > Labridae > Cetoscarus > Cetoscarus ocellatus. The sequence continues at coordinate 3,384,603 of JBAMNC010001119.1, forward strand.
GGTTGTCAGATCTCGTTATATTTTCTGAAAAATGTTATTTAGAAATCATTTAAAATCCTCACCCACAGAGTTTAAGGAACTGATACATTTATGGAACAACAGCATCTTCTGATTGAAATGTTTACATGACGTTTTTATTCTGATCAAGCATTCATTTTAATTACTTTTGTCCATGTAAATACGTCTACTGACATATTGAGACTGTAGCGACAGAGAGAGAGCAAGAAAAGGAGAAATGGGCAGAGACATGCACCCAAACTCTAGACTGAAAGCTTTTCCCTTCTGCACTTGAATCATACGGTCACAGGGCTTTTTGTTGTTTTGTTGAATGTGTGAAATTCACATCACAGCACCTAAGATGATAAAAAAGCAAAGGTTGACATGAATGAGCCCACACATGTACACACACAAGTAATTAAAACCGCTAATTATTAATGCCAAAGAGTCACGAGAACAAACATTCATAATCACAGACAGTAAATATAATTAAAGCAGGAAAATACACTGTAAATATAAAACAAACAAACCTGTAGCTATAGTAACAAGAGCAGCTCGTGGTCCTGAATCTTAATGTTTTCGTTACCCTGACTATTTATGACTTGAAATTAAAACTCTGATATTAACTCTACTGTTAAAAATCACTGGGAAGCTTTGAAAGAGACAGATGTGGTTTTTGACAGACTAGAGTCAGACTTTCAGGGTCGATCAACCCCTGTAATGATTAAAAAACTAAACAAACAAGAAAGGTCCATTGACAATCCACAACTTTTGTTTCCAGTAATACTGACAGCACATTTAATTCATAAATCTGAAAATTCAGGATTTTTTTTTTTTTTTTTTTTTTAATAATGACAGCAGATTTTACTTTGACAGAATACAAACTTCACACCATAAGAAGGCACATACATAGACTAAATTGATACTTAACTATGATGAGGACAGATTGATGATCTGGAAGGCCATACATTTGTTGCAGTCATGAATATTTATTTTTAGTCCCTTTGTCTCTTCCTGGATGGATACATCTCTGGAGGAATGTACATGTATATATGTGTTTATGCATATTTTATATGCATATGTGTATGCATATATGTGTATCTGTAAAGAACAGTTGACTTCAGCCTGCTCTATTGGAAAGTGCCTTGAGATAAAACCTGTTATGAATTGGCATCAAAAAAATAGATTAATTGATTGATTGATAGATACTGAATAATGAACAGACCCCAACCCCATGTAGGTATGGGCCTTTCTGTGAGGAGTTTGCTTGTTTTCCCTGTGCCTGCATAGGTTCCCTCCAGCACTCCAGCTTCCTCCCAAAGACCAAAAACATGCTCATCAGGTTAGTAGATGGTTCTAAATTGCCCCTAGTTTTGGGTGTGTGTATGAATGGTTGTCTGTCTCTCTATGTGACCCTGCGATTGGATGGCGACCGGTCCAGGGTGTACCCCATCTCTCGCCCAATGTGAGGATCAGCTCCAGTCCCCAGTGACCCCCAAAAGGGATAAAAATAAAGGATGGACTTTTAATGTCTGTGTGGCACTGCAGATTGTGTTTTGGTCATAGACTGTTAATGTGCAAAATAACCGCAAAGACTACAATATGTTACAAATATCATTCATCAGTCATCTATCCAGCCATTATCTATACAACGTATCCCTTTTAAGGTCGTGGGGGGCTGGAGCCTAACCTAGCTGACACTGGGCGAGTCACCAGCCAGTCCCAGGGCCTCTGTCAGTTAATCAATCTTTATTTGTAAAATGAGAAATCATACCAAATATTACCTCAAGATACTCTAAATGAATCAATGCCATACGCTTCCTTATTGCATCATTTTAATTTCATTTATTTCTTTTATTTTTCCAAAATACTATTGGATAAACTTGTGGTAGTTTGTGTGCAGAGTTCTCTTATCCGCACACACAAACACACCAAAAATAAGTTCACAGCAGGACAAGTCCCAATAAATACTTTATCTACACAGCATCTTCCTCCCACACACTAAGACGCGTTATCATGGATAGACTTGTCAATTTTTTTTTCTGCCTTTTGGGTATTGCTAAAGTTTGACTTTATTGTAAACAGAATCTAACAATAATATTGAATATGGTGTCTAGGAGTTCATATTCTATGTATTTCCAAAGCTCTCTGTGTTGAATATATATTTTCTCACACTTATCCAAAGAAAACAATCGCCCAAAGGCCTGCACGGGCTGCACTCCTGCAACTTTCAGAGCACTTTGTGTGCAGCAGAGGGGTTCGCCTGTCAGCACATCCAACCTCTTCATGTGAAAAGTGGGTCAGAATGAGGAAAAAAGATTTGGGAGTGGAAAATGTGCACCTATGCTTATTACAGCATGTCAGTTCTTGGATTGATTGAACTGCATGGGGTGTCTAACTTGAGGCCGTGAACATTTCTATTTGAGATAGTTAGATAAAGATATTTCAGGGAGCGTTACATCGATTGCTCTCAGAGAACAGCAGTTACCCAGATGTGGGAGATTACATCGTCAAGAGGCTTTAACCAAATATTTCCTACTTCTTTTGCCTCAGCACATGGATTTATGAATAAATTCACTCTTTTCTGTTGGGAGAGGTTGTGAAAGAAATTCCATGCTATAGAAGTTAGCATAACCTCCGATTTGCTTTTCAAATGGGAACTCAGGAGAGAGGAAGTCTGACCTGGCTGTGTGAGCTGATGCAGACCTAGAAAGCATTTTCAACACCATTAAATACAGAGGGTCCAATTTGACTTCCAGTAACACTTCAAATTAACCACAACTGTTGTGTTTCAAATTGCAGGTTGGAGAGCTATTTGAAATAATTGGTAGGAAATAATTAAGAAAAAACATTGCACATAGAATGTATGAATTAATTCCCTCAATCACACCCTGGATTCATTTTTGGACATTTGCTTTGACTTCCACTTTGAAAATGGACAAAAAGCCATGACAAACCAGCTGTAGTCTGCAGGATTCACGATAGAAAACATCTGCTCCATTAATATTTGCTCTATTATCCTTCAGCACAAAACGAAATAAAATTCAAAAATTAACAAGTACAACATTTTTTCTATGCTAAAAGAACTTTTACATGCTGTGGTTAGTGAGTTAGTAAGTCGAGTCATTTATATTCCCCTAATGATATCCCAATGATATCATTAGGGATATAGACCTACCACAGTGAGGTTCAGTTCAATTCAATAAAATGTATTAGTCCCCAGGAGCCATTTAGGATTCACACAGAGCAGCAAAACAAACAGGGATGAAGGACATCACCGCGGGCATTGCAAATAGGTTAAAAAAGTGATTGAAATTATTGAAAGGGATAGTTTGTTTTGGTTTTTACTTTTTGAAGTGGGGTTGCTTAGAGTCTATGGCACTTGTAAATAGAATGATCAAAAAAAAACTGGCTTCCTCTCCCCCTGAAGGGGGACAGCTGTGTATGTACACAAGTCAATATGTAGGATCAATGGTGCCATTAAAGCCTGTGTAATTTCCCCACTTTTAGGGTAAACCTAAACTGTGTTGACTTGACTACATGCTACAGTAAGATTCTGGGCAGCGAATCACTTTTCCTCAACAAAACCCTAATGTTTGTAACTATTTTGAACTATTTGGATCCATGTACTGTATGTGCATGGAGTTATTTTAAATGCCCTTAGACGTGTTGGCAAGAGACATTGAAGTCTACTCTTCTTACTTGGCAAAATTATGCGCTGGCAACAAGAAGCAGTGTTGCCAGATTTTGCTAGTGAAAAATGCAACCAGGTTGAAAAAAAGCCCAGAACAAGCAACCTCCTCCAACTCTCTCTCTCTATTGCTCTAATTCTATATTTATGCATATATATGTATGTATATTTATACCTACAGTTGATTTAAAGATCATCACAGCAGCATGATAATGATAACAGACTCTTTAATCTATCAGAGCACTGATAAGCAGCTGGAGGATGTTCTGTTTGTAACAAAAATTTATTGAAACGTACTTGGTGTAACAGAAAGCAAGCCTTTTTGTGTGTCATGTCTATACGTCTGGGGCAGTGGAGTCGTTAACATGCATACAGGACACATACAGAGTTTGTGGCAGGTGCAGTGATCGTTCCTCTAATGCTACTCTGGCTGATTTCAGACTCTTATTTTCTTTAAGTTGTAGAAAAAGAGAAGACAAGTGCTTTTGGTCTCCATTAACAGACACAGAAGTGGACTTGACTGAACAAAAAAAAAAGTCCAATAAATGAAACTGGTAACTATGGCAACAGGCACTCTAAAACTGAGGCTGAGAACACTACCAATGGAAAAAGGCTTCCTATGGACACAGGCCCTCAAAAAGGCAGGAACTCTGAAAGAGCATCTTAGGCAGAGCGAGAGTACAGCTGGATCAGGGATACTCTGTGTTTGACAAATGGAGGGTTTTTTAATATTAGTGACTGTGAAGATACTCTAGCAGCCATCGCAAATGATTATAACCTGATTTAAGGCAAGATATAAGCTCTTTAAAGCAGCAACAGTTTGGTTACCAAACCACCCTGAGGAATGACAGAATCGCTCTGGCACTGTCCATTTTTTCTGTAGTTAAAGGGATAGTTCTTTTTTTTTTCGAAGTGGAGTTGTATGAGCTCCATATGGCCAGTAAGTACGTCAGATGCAGTAGAAAGTTCTCTCCTCTCCCTCAGTAAGCCATAATTTGTAAAAGTTTGTGACGCAGAACCAGCCCCAAACAGGGAAGTGGAATTAACCAACTCACGTCACGTATTCCTCGTTTTCCACGTATTCCTAGTTCCAGATAAACTTTATTTTTCCGAAAAGTTAATGCACTAAAAAAAAAAAAAATCTAGGTTGCGTACTCTTAAAGTGTGGTATTATTTTTTTGATGGAAGTTCTTGTAGGCATAGAAAATACCCTTTGTATTTGGTACAATGCTTCCCTGTTTGTGGCTGGTTCTGCGTCACAAACTTTTACAAATTGTGGCTTACTGAGGGAGAGGAGAGAACTTTCTACTGCATCTAATGTACTTAGTGTCCATTTAGAGCTCATACAACCCCATTTGAAAAAAAAATTAACTGTCCCTTTAATACTTGCACCATGGAGCTGGCTTTAAAAGGGCACAGCAAGGAAACTTCAACGTGTCTGTTTTCACCTTTCAGATTTGCCCTCACTTCTTCTTTTTTCTCATAGAATCAAATTATCCTCTTCCAGTATTCCCCTTTTCTTTTCTTCCCATCATTGTTGCTGAGGTGATGTCACCTTGGCATGAAGGCAGAAACATCTTGCATTCCCCGCTGCCGCTCTATCTGCGGCCTGACCTCTGGGTTGCAGAGAATACTCAATGGGGGACGGACTCGTAGCAGAGCGCCTACCTTTATCTAATTATATGACAGCTTCAAGGGAGGCAGAGCTGTGGCTGCATGGTGCCTAATATCCCATTCCTTTTCATATCAAATCTTTTTGTTCAAAGCAGCCCTTTAATGCCTGCTGCTGCACCCTCATCACCCAGGCTCCGGGAGAGAGGGGAGAGCGGCACTAGCAGGGGGGCTCCAAGCAGGAAAATAAGGATGAATGGCCGGCTTTCTCATTCACTGACAAGGATGTGTCACAGGGCCTGAAAGTCATTTTATTTAATTGGGGTATTTTCCCAAAAAATTCAGATGGGGGGATTTTTCTGTGAGCAAGAACACAATGAAGTAATGAAATGGGCTGTGATTAAAATTCAACTTTAATGCCATCTCTCTGTGTGTGAACTAGCAAGACCATGAGGTGAAAAAAGGTTAATTACTACTTAAGTTTTTGTTTGTTTGTCATCAGTGCCAAAGGAGTGCTGACAAATGTAAATTTTACTGAATACAGAGCAGACGTGTGTTATATTAGAATTCACATTAAATCGACTAAAGATCAGTAAATAATTTTTTATTTGAAGATGGACAGAAATGTTTGCAAAAACCAAGTCAAACTTTGGGTCTCTGTCAGTGGCTATAACAATCAGGTTACTCAGTTAGATCTTTCCCACAACAATACTTTTCTTAGTCTTCATTAAAGCTACTATAGCACACATTTACTTAAAAATAATTATTTAACATAAACCTGTAACCAACATAAGATCATTTAAAGGTAAATTGTAACTCAGAAGATGCTAAACTCAAAAGGAGGAAATGTAAACGAGTGATAACAACATTTAATAAAACTCAGGGGACTGAAATAGATTTTAACAAAATATTTGTATTGAAAATAACCAACAAAAAATAAAAATAATATAATATAATCTTTTTAAACAATCAGAACAGAATATATATTTATATATATTTGGTTTAATTACCAAATCACTTGAGTCTTTTAGTTCATCAAAAACAAATCTTTAAGTGTAGTCTCTTTTCAAAGAAAAGGGAAAAAAGTTGTACCCGTTTCCGACCGCACAGGTAGGCAGGCAAAAATGGGCTGGATCCAACAGTGAGTGGGGATGATGTAGATGAAGAAGTAGATGATGATGATGATGATTTTGATGATGTTTGTCCTTCTATTATCTCACCATCTTTCATGGGACAGGTTGTGGTAGGACAAGAAAAACCTGGCCTGTATGAAACAGACCAGAACCATAAGATTCTCTACGGACACATCTTATTTACTTATTACATACATAAACAATTATTTGCCCCACACTGTGTATCACACAGCTAGTTGCACGCACAAACATTTTTTCATCTTGTTTTTACATGAAGAAAAAACAATTTAAATTCAAGTGTGGAGTTAAAGTCGAGCATTTGGATTCACTTACCAATTCAACAAAGTCAGTTTTTTTTCGTCCGCTGATCTGTCTGGAGATCTTTTTTATGATCGCATCCCGCCATCAACTAAAAAGTATTCCATAAAGAAAAAGTTTCTTTAAGTTTCTGTGACTGTCTTGTGTATCTTCTGTCTCTCTCTGCTCAAAAACCCTACTCTTCCGGTTTCAGACGTTAATCCATGACGCTAACCAAATCGCGCTTGAACCAATGAGAGCAATCGTGAACAAATACAGAACGTGAAGTCTGCAGTTTATTTTTGGGTCATTGGCTCAAAATAACATAATCTGTCATGTTGTTTGAGCCATCTGTGAGACATATAGATGTCTGCGCCCCTTCCTGGCTCAAGTTTAAAGCCTTCAGAAAGTCTAGCAAGGGACACATGCGTTTCAGCCAATAAGGGCTTGGATTAGGGAAGGTGCCTCCATTGGCTGCACTCCCGAGGTACACCTGCTTTTTGGCCAATCAGAGAGGGTGATCCTATTGGCCCCTGTACTGAGGATGTGTGTGCACATACACTTGCTGAGAAATCTGTATGATGGTGGAGGCACCTGTTGGTGAATTCACTGTAGCAGCATTGGCAACAACTGTCTACACAGCTAAATAACCTAATAGAAGGAGGACAGAAGAATAAGATGAGGGTAGACATCTGTTTCGTGTTTGAAAGGTGCCATAGCATCAGTCTGAGCTGGACCAAGAGTTGGTATTGCTTCTTAAGTAAAGGTGAGCTGTGAACATTTTGCTTCGATATTTCTAAATGTGCCTACATTGTTGATTATGGAACTGTAGATTATTATGAGGCTCTTTTAAGGCTACCTGCAGCTCCAGGCATACTGCCTCGGCTTGTCATGGAAGTTGTTTATGGGTATTGTGTCATGAATGATGAGCAGCAAGAGCCAGAACATCACTGGGGTCACCAGGTGGGGACCTCCCATCTTAGGTGTTTCATCCAATTAGCCCCCACAACACCTCTGAGTGGCTGGTCAGTGAACTCTGCTGTTATAGAGCCACCCCCTTTGTACTAACTCTCACCGCCCACCATCCTAGAATAAATTCCTACTTTATCTTATCTACCCTAACACATGATCATGAGAACCCAAAGAGCAACACCACCTCCAACAGACCCAGGCTCCATACATTAAAGCCAGGTGGTGACATGCTGATACTACCATTCCTAGTCCATGGTGACCCAACATTACCCTCTAAAAAGTTACAATTATGTACGAAATTGGTGATAATAAATATGAGAACACACACACACAGTATCGAGGAATTGCGTGCTTGTTTCTGCTCTACTTTTGCCCCCCAGTCTGCATATTCCTCATTATCCAGATCCACTGACTGGTTCTAAGCGCTTCATCTGACATCTCCTTTATTCCTAATTAAACATTCTGTGTGGGATTCCCAAAATCCTGCACCAAAATCCAGGCCCTGTGTTGGATAGATTGCATCAGCTAATATTCAGGCCCTTCCTGAAGTCTTTTTTTTCCTGTGTAAGGCCCTCTGTGGGTTTAGATGAACTGGCGGATCTGTGAGTGTGTTTTTAGATTTGGACCCCTGACCTTGATGTCATTGGCCTTTACCTGAATGGATCAGATCAGCAGAAATCGCCCCTTTTCATGCCATTTTCACAGTGAGTAATAATTCATGTAAATGCCACAGAATGGGTCCATAAACTCTGAGAAGCCTCTGATTCGCTCTTACATTTATGAAGACCTGTAATTTATCCATGTATCTGGAGTCATGCTCTCTGTACTGTGTATTATGGACTTAATAGGCACTGATTTATTTGTTTTTCCCACCACTAAGCCTATATTACAGCTAATTTAGCTGGCTTGCTTATGAAACAGCTGAGCAGTTTTACAATAATAATGCTCCTAAAATCTGTCACCAGTAGGTGAATCAGAAAGTGTAGTTCCATTCACTTCCATTCAACCAATGTTACCAGATGTGGTTGATAGTCTACTGCCCAGGAGCTTTCCAAAAACTGCCAGAATGTTTGAAAACTGCCTAAAATATGTAATCAGTGTACACCATAAAAGTGCAATACCTGGCAGGACACATGTAAAATTCACCTCTTTTCCTCTGTGCAGCCATACCATACTTTCCGTACCCCTATCAGTCACTCAATGCAAAACAAGCCTGGAGCAAGTTAAGTGCACCCAAGCGCACACCATGCACTTTTATGGAGTATATTCCAATAATTTTAAAGATTCTGATAACTACTAACAAGCACAATGATCAATAGCTGTTGAAATTATAGGATTTCATTCTGGTCGTCATAGTTTGTGTCTGTCTTACCTGCAGATAAGAAAAATTACATGGGTTGCACCTTAAAGTGGTCATATTTTGCTCTAACTTCAATCAATCAATCAATCAAACTTTATTTGTATAGCACTTTTCATACAACATATTTTGTACTACGTGCTTCACATAAAGAGAGAAATGTATGTACAAAACAAATTTAAATAACATTAATATGAACAAACAAACCCAAATCAAGCAAAAAAATAAATAAATAAAAATACATAAAAAATAAATAACATAATAAGTAAATTAATGAATAAAATAGAATAAGATAAAGTAAAAAATCAAAGACCTTTATTTAACAGAACTGTGTGTGTATGAACAAGGAAATGTGGAAACGCCATCATGAGTTTAAAATGAGAAAACACTGGAGATAAAAGTACATTTTTAAACCAGAATATAAGTAATAAAGAAATTTAAATAAATATATAAATTGAGATAATATTAAAAGATTGTTTGATAAGAATAATAAAACAAACAAAGCTCAGATATATGATTCAATAAACCTGTTAAAGTGTAAAAACAGAACAGTTTATACTAGAGTTACCTGAAATGAACTAAAAAATAAATATATTTTCAACACTGAGATGAAAAAGAGGTCTTGAGTTTGCTCTTAATAATGCTGACACTCTGTGCTGACCTCAGGTCTGCAGGCAGGCTGTTCCACAGAAATGGGCCATAATAACTAAAAGCTGCCTCGCTGTGATTCTTTGTTCGGGCTTTTGGCACAAATAAAAAACCACAACCTGCAGATCTGAGGGCTCTCACAGGCTCATATGATAAAAGCAGATCAGATACATAGCCTGGAACAAGACCACGAAGAGATTTAAAAATTAATAAGAGAAACTTGAAATAAAGTGGGTTTTTATGTTTGAATTGAATCACTCAGAGTATGTTTACAGTAACTTATGTTCAAAAGATGACTCATTTTCACACATTGAGTATCCCTGTTCTACCTCTATTCTCAGTCTGTCTGAGATGCTCTGTTTTATCTCCTGTCACTTCAGCGTGCCCCTCCTGGGTGAGCCTCTTCTGTTCTGAATGACCCTAACCCTAACCTTGCTCCATGATAGTTCAGAACCATGTTTTCAACAGTTCTGAGTTATTTCTGCACAGAGCCAATGAGATTTAACTTCTGTCAGAACAATAGCAGGATGTTGTTGTGGTAAGTCTGTTCGGAGGAGCTAAGTGTGGAGTCATGATGCTGCAGACTTTGTTGTCTTGCACTCAGAAGAACAAGGAGATGACATGAAATACACACCACAGAGCGAACATCTTTGTAGATCTCATACTGTCCATAACTTTAATCTCCTTTATTCAAACGTTTAATGCTCGGGAATGATAGGTGGTATCATTTAGTTAACTAATCATTTCTTTCATGTATTTTTGATATATTGTAATTAATAACACAATTTAAAACCCATCCAAGACTATTTTTCCTGCAAGATCCAATATAAACCTGCCCTATATGACAGGACACTGCTCAAACTCAACACAGCTTCTAACTGAGGGTCTGTACACATGAAGTTCATTATGTTTCCTTTTTTCACAAATGTTGGCTTATCTATTATTATCCATTGTTGAAATCCACAGAATGGGCACATCTCTGTGTGTAGTGAGACGATTTGGTGTAAGGGAGAAAGGGAGTGAGAAATAGGGTGCTGCACCCATGGCTGTCCTCACGGCCACGGCTCTGAAAAGTCAAAAATCTCCAGGATGACTTGGACAGATGTGGAAAAAATGTGAAAACAAAGGATTCAAAAGATTCAAAGGAGTTTTATTTGTCATTCCAGTCTGCATTTACATGAGAAAAGAACGAAACTAGTTGTTGAGGTCCTGGTATTGGCCATAAAGAAATATAAAAGAATTAAATAGGCAGTAAAAATATAGCATAAGGATATTTACAACACTACCATATCTAATGCTAGTAAAATCTAAGAAAAATAATAAGGATAACACTTCCAGCATTAACCTGAAAATAGAATCTCAATAAAAATCACAATAATATTTACAACACTAGCATAATCTAAGGCTAGTGGAATCTACGTAAAATATAATAATAATATATTTACAGCATTAACCTAAAATAAAACCTAAATAAAAATAATGACAGTAATTACAACACTAACCTTATCTAAACACAGGCCACACCGGAGTACAGAGCAGCAGAGTAAGTGGAGTGTAAAGAGGCTTTGTTGTGCAAGATCAACAAGTAAGTAGTCCAACACTGAAGTAGTAGTAACCATGAGCTCAACAGCCTCACAGCTGTTGGACAGAAGCTGTTTTCGGTCCTGTGGTCCTGCTCCGGATGCTCTGTAGCCATCTCCCTGAGAGAAGAGGGACAAAAACTGCATGTGCAGGGTGGGTGGGTCCTTCCTGATGCAGTTGGCCTTCTTTCTACACCTTATGTTGTAGATGTCCGTGGTGGTGGGGAGGCTGCTCCTGACGACCCGCTATGCAGCCTTCACCACCCTGTGGAGAGCCTTTGTGCTCAGATGGAAAAATATAAAGGACAAAGCTTTGGCGTCAGTGTGCAAACATGATGGACACCACTTTGTTGTATTTCTTTGTAAACCTCACCTCCCACTCTGTGCAGAACACCCAGGACCTGATTAACTAAATTAGATCACAGCCACATAAAACTCATTATTCTCTGATTTGGTCAAGATCTGATTGATGAAGCATATAGTAGTGATGATTAGATATTGTATTTTTGCCCATAATAGATGTGCTAATATTTCCAAACTCATTATTGGTGATACCAGTATCCATGCTAATAGAGAGCACAAAGCCTTCACCTCTCTTAAACTGACCTGTTCCTTTTCACAGTTTATTTGTGTTGCGAACAGATGTGAAGCAAGCACAATAAGATTTTACTCTGTAATAAATTATACTTTGGAACAAAAAAATGACAAGTAATGATGATGAGGTAAACTATTTATGCCAAAATTACAAATAATATATCCAATATATGTGACCAATATGTGTGGCAAATATATCTGATGTAAATGTAGGCTAAAATTATGGGGTCCTCTTATGCAGATAATCAACATTTTAGGCATTTTCTGCTAATAGTGATACTGTTCTGATCAAACTGTAAGTCGCTACTATTGATCACCAGGTTCAAATGGTCCAAAAAGTTTTTATATCCTTTAAAGTTTGCTCTTGTTTTGTCATTATGTCATTTAGAGGTGGAACTGCATTCCTGAAGTATCTGACATCCCATGAATTTTGCAGTGCAGCACCACAAACTCAGTAAAAGGTCATTTTTTATTTTCAGTTCAACTAAGCACAAATGCTTGTGAATCTGGTGCCATTTGTTATGTGGTGTGCTTGCAGAAACAGTGACTGAATTATCCCAAATGGAAATGTCATGGGTCATTTTTAATCCATGTTGAGGTTAACCAAGAATGAGTTTAAGGCAGCATCTACAATATGGGAACTGCCACATAACGGGCTTTAAAATTGGCATTAGTAACCATATGGTTGACAGCACTAAATCTTCATCTGATGATTTATAAAGTCAATCATCCAACTCTAAGACTTTAAACTGACATATTTTAGCCTCTGCCAAGGAAGAGGGCAGTTTTTTTTATTTTTGCTAATAACTCAGGAACTTCTCAACAGATTTTTATAACAGATTTGTATGAATGTTGGTCATGGCACAAGGGAGAGCTTATTACACATTGGTGTTGAACCGGATCCAGATGTGGATCCAGGACTTTATTCAAGGATTTGTTAACAGTGCAAGATAATGCAGTTTTTTAAAATAACCCTCACAGCAATTTCTGAAATGCATTGATGGAGGTTTGTGCTCTCGGAGCACTCTTGCTTTTGCTAATGTTGTTTGTTTTTTTAAAGATCTGTACTTTAAAATCTACAAATACCTCTCAAAATCTCATCCACCCGTTAAATTTGTTTCCTTTTTGGCCCTTTTTATGCTTTACCTTAGATTTGAATGAACTGAAACATCCTTTTTTGGCATGGAAGATATATTAATGACTCCCCAAACAAACCTGCTCTTTGCCAAAGACGGGGCACAAAAAGAGATGGGAGGACAGATATTAACCTGCAGATACCTCAACCTGACAAAAAGGCAAACGATGTTCCCTCGCTCAGAGACAGAAGACTGATGAAGATGGAGAGTATTCGGGTCAGGCTGACTTTACAACCAGTTCAGGTTCAACACAACAATGCCTCAAATCAGTGGAATGAAGGATGAGGGGTTCAAAGACCTCAGGTCATTTTCAACTACAGTTCAAACTATGATTTTGATATTACAAATCAGTAATTTGATACGAGAGGACTTTTTGTACTAGGTACTTTGAATGATTAATTCTTGAGTGCCTTTCTTTATTTCAGTTTTATTTGATTATCCTTCAAAGAGCCTATATTCCAGCCCCCCCGAACAGACCTTGTGTGATGTTCTACCGTTGTTTAATCAACAGTTTAAGCCCCTTGGCTCAGACCCATTTAAGAGCTCAGACTGTTGAATAAATGCAGAGTCAATGACAATAGACCCTTTTTGTGTCTGTACACAGGGGTGATGCATTTTGTGGGTGGAGCCTATGTGGTGGCATAAAGTCGATTGTCTCCGATGCCATAGACTGTAAAAGAACTGGAAAAGGCCATGTGACATCAGCTGTTTGGTAACTAAAGGAGTCTTTGGAACATTGTGAATGCATGTAATGGACGCTGCCACTGCACGTCATCTCAACCTTCTTACAGACAGAAAGGCTGTGTTGAGGTGGGACTTAAGGCAGTCGAGTCAACTAGAGACTCTGTGTGACTACTCAATAAAATAAAAACAGGCATGATATAAAAAAACACTTTGTTCATACTTCTACACTGCCATCCTGTGGCACAATTATACACTTTTCTCCTTTAACCAGTAATTCACACCATATCTTATATGTCACATCCCCTGGTTAAGCTACCCCTTTTATTTCCACCTCATGTTTCTTGTCTTGTCATTTCCTGTTTTATTTTCGTGAATTCTTGCCTTGTGTTTCCTCTCCTGATCACTTCCCTTCCTGCCCTCCCCTACCTGTGCTCCTCGTTCATCTGATCCATGTGTTTCACCTGCGTTGATTGTCTGAGTGCGTGCACCTGGTGATCCTTGTTTGTTGGGCCCTTTCTCGTGTATTTAAACCATTCACTCCCTGTCTTCTGTGCGAGATCGTGCTGTTTCCCTAGTGTGCATCCTTTCGAGCGTTTTTCTGTCTGACTCCTCGTGATTCCTGACCTGTTTCCTGATCCTCTGTTCCTGATTCTGCCTGCCGAGTTTTTGTACTTTTGCCTGATCGATTGAACTCCTGTGTACCAAACCTTGTTTTTTGCTTAAACCGGCTGAAACTTGCCTCTGCCTCAGAGTCTGATTTTGGTTCCTTCTTGCAATCGTTACATTATATTTGCACCGTCTTACTTCCACCTGTTTGTGCACATGCACTGTGACATAACTGTGACGTCTACTCCAAAATGGTCTATGTGGCAACAACACAGAGCTGACCAGTCTACCAATCAAAACAGACAGGGCCCTCACAGGAAAGGGAGCCTTAAAGGAGCAGGAGCTCTGACAAAGCATCTCAGATGGAGAGAGAATACAGCTAGATCAGGATGAGTCAGTATATGAAAATAAGGTTTTTAAACAGAAGAGATACTCTTACAGCTAATTCAATTTAACTCAAAGCTATTTTTGTCCCCAAGGGACAATCAAAAGGTACAGAAAGCAGCAGCATGGGAAGACACGCAAAACCTTAAGAAACAACATAAAACCATGTGCAAAGTGCGACCGTCACTGACAATGCACTCAGCCCCAAAATGCGACGTGCAGTCATTTAAAATGAGGACAATCTGTTGAGGGACTGAGCAACAATACGCGTTCAGGGGCTGGACTCCTGTGGAGACAACAGTGAAATCTCACACTTTGTGTCCTGCAGCCTGGACAGTGCAGCCTGTGACCTGATGGCAGCCACCCAAACATAGGGTGTAAAATGTGTGAGGGGTCTTGTAGGATCCTGTGAGCAGTTTAGATTGTTTGTAGATTACAAAAGGCAAACCAACAGAGTGACCAATGACTTTTGTGATGGTGAATAAGTGTGTCCGATTTTGAAGGCTGACGGGAGGAAACCAACAGGTGAAATATGAGCACACTCTCGATAAAGGAGTGGTTAAAGTGATTATATGAACTTGATTTAAGCAAATATGGGCTCTTTAATAACTCGACAAAATCATCAGTTACAGTTTGCTTTTATTCTGGCGCTGATACATTTTTGGTAATAAATCCTGCCTGTGATAATTAAATATGCTCACAAAAAGTATGAGTTAAGGCATCTCCAACATGAACTTATTTAAGGTCATGGCTCCAGAATTGTTTGGAACTCAGTAGATGTGGTTTGAAAGCATACGGTAGTTATTACTCACAATCATTCAGTGGCTTCCAAAGAAAAACTGTATATAAAACTCAGTATGTGAATCAATATTTTACATCCTCCTGAAGGACAAAACAAATGACTAGTGCTTTAAATCATACTGAACAAAATTACAAACAGATCTACAGACGGAAACACACCGATAATAAGAGCTCGTTTTTCTGGGTTGTTTACCATCTTCTTAGATCCTATAATCAAACAATAATTGTCTCACATTTATCTCCCAGCTTTTTCTTACAATACAGTTAAATTAAAATCATTGACAGCACGCTCGCCATCCTCAGGGATCCATATGTTTACTTTACCCTGGATTCATAAAACACCAGAGTTTAATCATAAAATATTAAAAATTTTGACTTTATTTAGCAGCAAAGTAAACTTTTGGAAAGTTTTATTTTGGGCACAGATCAGATAAAGGAATGCCTACATGCACAGAAACTCCAGTTTGTCTGATGTTTACTTCATCTCTGCAGTGTCCCTCTCCCAGCGGTATAAAAGATGAGTCTGTCATCCATCACAGATATAGGACAGAGGCCTATGAGCCTGCACACAGGAGGGACCACCGCAGCCTCTGCTTAATTCTGCTGGACTGTCTGCTGCATGCTGTTTGCCAACAAAACACATAGGAGGTTCAGAGCAGCGGTGGAGGATGGAAAAACACAGGCACGGCTTCACTCATGAATGTTTGCATATGTGCCAATCAGTGTTGGAGCCTTTGCATACTGATTCTGTTTCATTTATCTAAGATTAATGCATGTTTGAATAGGAAGAAGATCCCAGGTTATGTGAATTATGCTTCTATACTGACTCCTAAATTTACGTGGGTCATCATTTTTTTTAAAACTCTGGACAAAATCAGCGGCTGCAGCTTTATTTTCTTTCCCTCTCACTTTCTTTTGCATTAGAACCTCAATTTAAACTGCAATGTGGATTTTAATTAAGCAACATGATAGATCAGGATGAAGTTTAGGCTCATTGTCCCATTAGACATATCCGACTGAATGTTAAACATGTACCCCCACTCTTGGTACAATGCTGTGGCTCATCTGATGATATGATATATGGAGTACATATTTCCGGTAGCATTGTGATGTGTTCACTTGAAGCTCAGATAAAATGACAATAAGGCCCTGTCTATACAGAGATGAAAACATTTTCATTTAAATATGTTCCTAGTAAAGATAGCATTGTTCCAATAAATGTGTCTGTTCACACGAAAACACTGAAACGTTGTAGTACATACTGCAGGCCTGTAAGTGGTGCTGTAACACTGCTGCAGACATACACAAAAACCAGGGAAGAAGACATGGAGCGTGTGCCTACATCATGGGAACTGTGAACAAACATTGGCATATGGTGTCCTCTGTGTTCTCTTTTTTATTATGGTGGCTGTAGAGGAACAGAAGATATTGCTGTTAAAGCCAAAACAAGCTCAGTAGCTTCTGCAGCACGAGCGCAACATCATATTTCGCCATTGTTTCTGTTGTTGTCAGGGTTTGTGCAGATGGTTTAAGCGAGAAGTGGGGCTTTGATGTCATTGTTTCTGAAGCCATCCAAATTCCCTCAGAAATGCAAGGCCAGCTTTTCAGATTTATCCAGTCCAGGACCCATTTTCAGAAAAATGTGTTTTCAGGCACCCAAAATGTTGTATCTGTGTGGACGAAATACCTATACGATTAAGAACTTGTGTGCATACGCCTAAATTGTCAGGTCAGGCAATAATTGTCCTTAGATTGTGTAGTCTGACCTCAGCATGAGTCAGCATTAGAAGGTAATGACATTATTGCCAGTAACCAAATCTAACTGACAAAAGTGCTTAAACCACACTGTTGAGCTGGATTGGTTTATGTGTTCTTGTAAATCTCACAACAGCTAAGTCCCAACAAAATCCTTTTTACTTCAAGCAAATCCATCAGTCTGACATCTGAGACCAACATCAATTTGATTAAGTGCATTTACAGGCTGCACAAATAAAATTAGCACAGAGCATGTGCAGAAAATTAACTCAGCAAGCAAAGTTAATGCAAAAAGCATTAAGAATAGTCATGAGATTAAACAAAGTACTCCACAGTCTCAAAGATCTCTGAAAGGTTAAAAAATATATATATATCAGATTAGATATTCCAGGATATCAAATGGGAGAAAGTGAAATGACACACAAAATGTAAATGGCTGTCTGAAAGTTTTTTTGACTGCTTTGAATGTAATCCACGGAGCTCAGGCATATTGGGAGGCTTGACTATTCAAAGCTTGGGAAGTTATGTCTGGAAAGCAGTTTTTCCCAGAGTTTTAGAAACTGTCAGAGTTTGACAACCCTGGGTTTGAGGACCTAAACTTCTCTCTCATGGTACTGGAGAAAAGGAAGGGACAGAATGCAGTGTGAGATGTGTTTTGGGAAATTAAATTTATACAAAAATAACTTATCTCTCCTTGTCCTGCCTGCCTATTGGTTTGAATGTTCATTACTTTGGATTACCAAACCACTGTCTGTGTAAATATATGAGCGCAACGTAATATGGTATTATCGTAGCAAGTGATAAAGTGTTAAAGCAACAACCCATCAGAGAGCAGTCAGGTAAAATGTTAAAACAGTTAACTCATAAATCTAATGTCATTTAACGATGTGACTCAACAGGTGAAAGTACCTTCATTTTAAAATTTAAACTCGTTTTGCAGATTTTGAGGGAGTTTTGGGCACAGAAACGGCTCTTTTATTAGATAAAGGTTTCAGACCCCTGCTCTGGGCCCAAGCACCGCTTTAGAAAGGCCTACTGTGGTCGAGTGTTTGTTTGCTTAACTTCCTGATGATTGTTACTGAATATCCAAATGCATTCTTATGGTCTAAATTGCCATGCAATGAAAATCAAGGCAATTCAGTTGTTTAAAGAGATTGCCTTGCAGTCTTTCCTTGTTAAATACATAAAAAATGCTTTTTTCTTTGGTCACCATGTCTGATTCAAAGTTCTTGGTTTGTCATCATTTAGCCTGAAGAAATGTACTCTGACTTATTTTGGTTTGGACTGACGAGCTAAGTTCAAAGCAAAGACTAAAGAGAAAATGCAAAGATGCTGTAAAACATGTCACTAATATGTGCTGAACTGAGCGGTTACCACTGAGCTGAAACTGTAATGATCTCCAAACGCTATCATAAGACCAGTTTATTTAGCCCGGCTTGTAGTTTATAATTTGAAATACTAGCATTTATTCATTTATGAGTATCACTTTTTACCCTATTTCACTTTTTAATTCAGTTGGTTGATGTTTTAATGTACTTTTTTAGGTTTTTGTTAATTCTTATCTGTTAATTCTTGGTTTTGTCGCTTTTTCTCTTCTCTTGTTTTCTTTTCTTGTATTCTTATTTATACTCTTCAAATCCTTGTTGAACCTACCTATTATTATTATTATTATTATTATTATTATTATTATTATTATTATTATTATTATTATTATTATTACTGTGGAATGCTGTTTAGTAAATGGACCTCTGTTAAGTGCTTATTTGCTCAATTGTTGCAAAGAAAATTCATTATTATTATTATTATTGATATTATTATTTTTGTTATTAAAATCTTTTGTCAATCATTTTTATTCCTCCATGTAAAGCACTTTAAAATACAATTAAATTTGTATTAAATGTGCTGCATAGATAAGTTTGATTGATTGATTGGACATTGGGAGGGGAGCCTTTAAGATGCAGGAGCTCCAACAGCGTGTGTCAGACAGACTGAGAATACAGTTGTATCAGTGGTATTGTGTGTGAAAACTTGAGGCGTTTTGACCATATATGGTTGTGAATAAAATTAAGTAGCCATTGAAAACAAATAAATGAATCTAAGTTAAGGCAAAACATGCTGTTTAATGTTTAAATGCTGCAAACTCTACTGTCAAGTTTCTATCAGTCTCTGCTGCCAGTGTATGGATGTACAAAGGGTGACTTACTACGCACTGCTTTGAGTAGTCAAAAGACTTAAAAATGTAATACAAGGACGGTCCATTTACCTTTATACTTCAGAGATAAAGTTGAGGAAATCTCACTTAAAAGTGATAGGATGTAGGAGGTCAGGCCACAGGATACAGCTCATCAGGATCAACTGTTCCATGGTGGATGGGGACAGGTAGTGGCAGCAGCAAAAAACACCTCACAGCTTCCAAGTATTCAGTTTATTATCTGGATGAAAGACAAAATGACATTGACCGGAGGGGGTTCTCCATGCGGGTAGTGAAGGATGAAACAGACACTATCTGCAGAGACAGAAAAGCAGCCACTGCCAGGAATACCAATCATGGAACTTAAGTTGACCTAAGAAAGCAGCACAAATTCCTGGGAACCAGAGAAGTGACAGTGCTCAAGAAGGCTGGACGTTTTACAGCTGTCTGCAGAGAGCACGCTGGAGAGCTGGCTGCTCCCGAATTCTGGGAAAAGAGAGCTGAAGGAGAGAGTGCTGAAGGCAGACGTGACTGCAGATGGCTGACAGAATGACAGTCATGTTCTCAGTGTTAAAGGAAAGGCCGTCAGATACAGTCAACTCTTGCAGCGGTGTTGCAATAATGGAGATGAGTGATCTGTAGACGGAGAATGTGACAAGGACACATGCGTGTTGAGCTCGAAAGGCGGGGGTGCTCTGTTTAATCTTGGAAGGCGAGGGCAAGGCGAGTTTTGAAAGGAGCAGCACTTCTCTAAAAGGGAATTTAAAGTGTTTTATGGAGCTTTCAACAGAAAATTCATAACATTAAACACAATGACCTAAAGAGTGAAAACAAGGTTCTAAATATTGAAAAGAAAGATGAAGAAAGTCACAACTTGGGAAGATAACCAGTTGAAGAACAAAATACAATGAAATATCATCAAATTAGCTCTAGCCCTCGACAACCATAACCTTGCACAGCAGCTGGATCCACCTGGTTCAATGTCTGTAAAATCATCTAACATGTCAGACACATCCACCTTACAAAGCTACAATCTACAATGAAGTGACTGCTTGTACAGAGATTAGCATAGATGCTAACAGCTTTAGTAGCGGTTTTTATCAGATCTGGACCACATTTCTCTATTAAATGAAAAACAAATAACAAAATTGAAAGCATTTCTCAATAGAAAGAATATTGCTACTTCACTTCCAACATGTTGTTTTACAAAGTGGCTCACGCTCTGTATTTTACACTGCGGCAGTAGTGCCTGCCTGCTACATTATCTGATTGGCCCATGATAAATGTTTGATGGAACAATCACCCAATCACCTGCCAGATAAGCTTTTGAAGGTTCTGCCCATACCCAAACACTTTCTATTGGCTGTTTCCCAGATGGATTAGTGAAATATATTCTTAAATTGAACTGCCCATCTGTCAGGTTATGATAACCAGTCTCATATGTCCTAGCTGAACACTACATGAACAATCTTCAGTGAAAAAACTATTTTGTCCAATAGCTCATTAAGTCCTATTGGAGTGTCTTAACTGCTGAGTGCAATGTAGCAGAAAGCTGTAATGAAGCATATCATTTCTGTATTTAGGAAGATGTGTTTGAAGAAAAATCGCTTTTTTTCTTTTTTTGCACTTTTTAGCAGTTTATATAGTAATCATGGACTTAATACATACATACAGTTTAATAAAATTAGGATTTAAGAGTTGTACTGATGTGTGGCAATACAAAATGCTCAAAAATTGGTGCTACAGCATGTAAAAATGTAAAATTATTTTCTGGCAGACATGTTCTATGGCAGGTCATTAAGGGTTAAAAGCAAAGAAATCGATTCTGCTGGACACGAAAAATTTAAGTGATCATTTTAATCCTTTACTCAGGCTCATACTGTATATTCAATATCCATGTCTGATGGGGTATGTTCACAATTGCTGTTTTACAAAAAAAAAACCTTCCAATTTCACGTACTGCTTACCCCTGATTGACCTCTATGCTCACTCTGTTGGAGCTCCTGCAGGCCCACATGGGGAGGATCTCCTTTGTGGTAAAGAGTCTGTTCAGCACTACAGTCTCTGCTTTGCACTGGGCTTTCCAGATCAAGCCAATGAGCTTAAACTACTGATGCAACAGAGTAAGGGCATCACAGGTCTAATTTGTGAGGTTTGCACATTCATCCTGTGCATGCATGAGTTTTCTCTGAGAGCGCATGCTTCCTCCCATAGTCCAAAAACATGCTTGTTGGACTTTTTTATTATGTTCGGCTGACTAAAGTTGCCCGTGAGTGTGAGTGTGCGGGTTGTTTGTCTCTACATGCCCACCCTAATTGACAGGTGACTACTCTGGTGCGTACCCCACCTCTTGCCTAATGAATGCTGTGGTTGATTTCAGCCCTCTACAACCCAAATGGGAAAAGTGGTATAGAAGATAAATCAATCAATCAATCAATCAATCAATCAATCTTTATTTGTATAGCGCCAATTCATAACAAGTGTTATCTCAAGACACTTTACAATAGAGCACAAAGCTCTTCATATTATGGATACACATATATGCATAGATACATATATACATATAAAAATACACATATACATATATATACAAATATATACATCCAACACCCAACATGAATCCATATAGCCAATCATGAATCCCTCCATCATGGCGGCAAGAAAAAACCTTCTGTTAAGCAGCAGGAAATCTTGAATGTGGACCCCAGTCTCATGATGAACAGCAAATCCACACGATGCTGTGTTGGGTGTGTGGGCAAAGGGAGGGAAGTAAGTGGAGACAAGTGGACTAAAGTAAGAACTAAAGCTAGTGACAGATCAATGGACCAATCATAGACCTGTCGTCGTCAAATTTGTTTCTGCTGCAAACAAATTTATTAGAGGAGGATCCTCATGTCTGTGTGGTTGTGGTGAAAAATTTATAGAAGTATAATCAATAAAAGTCTTACTGGAAGTAAGTATAAATGTGTGTTGAACAAGCTCATACAGTGTAATTGTGTTTGGTCTTTCAGTTATACCAAACAATTACTCACAATTACATTAAAAGAAAGTTTCAATGAAAAGACTGTTCGAAGCAGCACCTTCTACACATGGCTCTGTCGAGGAATCAGTGTATGACGGTGCATGGTGGTAGGATGTCAGGTCAGTGCAGCCTCATGAGAGCAGAAATCTTCACTGTTCTTTGCCTCTGTCACTATTTTTAGCCCTCCAGACGGACATTGTGTGGCTGCAGCTCTGACAGGAATGAGGCCATCTGAATGCGGGGAATGAACCTGCGCCAACTGCCAGGAGACTCTGCCCCCCCGTTTGCATATTCATTGTACAAACGGTAACATCTGGGACATTTTCCTGTCCACAGTCCCTGTAATGCCCCACTTTAATCAAATGATTTGCTCATCCCTCTGCCCCTGCAAACCAATATTTGAAAGGCCAGGTGACAAATTAATAGAGAAGCAGACAGGAACTTGTATATGACAGCGGTTTGGCCAAAGCTTGTGCTTTTTTTTTTACTTTTTATAAATGAATTGAATGTCAGTCTGACAATTTAGGTTTTGATGGATGTAAACAGCAGTGGGGATAGGCCTGTAGAAATACACATTTGGAAATGTCCACTCTTTGGACATTTGTCTTTTTCTGAATAAGCACCTTTTACCATCAGCACCATTAAAATGTGCATTCAGCTGTAAACTATTCTAGCCTACCCTCTCATTATAACTCTTTATACAGTGGATGTTTGATGGCCTGGCAGCTGTCCATTTAAATAATGTCCCATATTTCCTGTTGACAGCTGAACTGCCATTTTGCAAAATAAATGACTTGATGCATCTATTCATAGTAACAGTATTTGCTGTGGTCATGCAACAAACAGTCTTCCAGTGGGACAGTTTTGAATACAGGGGAACATATTTATCTCTTTTTCCTGAAGTTAATTTTTAGACCTGGTATACAGTATGTCCTCAGTTCCCAACCTGGAGGGTGGGCCCTTCTGGGACAGGCCCCAGGGGGTCTTGAGGGTCAAAATTTAGACCGTGTCCAAACAGAGACAAAATTTTTTTTGTATTTACGTTCCCTGTAAAGATGGCATCATTTCAGGAAACTTGTCCCTGCACATATAAACACTGAAAATGCTGTAGTACACATGCCAGGCCTGTAAGTAGTGGTGTGACGCTGCTGCAGACATACATCAGGCGTGGAGAGTGCACATACATCAGGAGAAATGTAAACAAACACTGATGTATACTGTTCTCCATGTCCTCTTATTGCTCACTGTGGTCATAGAGGATCAGAAGATTTTGCTGTAAAAGCCATAACAAGCTCAGTAGCTTCTGCAGCACGAACGGTACAATGTGTTTCTGTTGTCATTGAGGTTCACGCATGCGGTCGAATCATGAGATGGGGCTATGACGTCATTGTTTCTGGATCTCTCCATATTTGTCCACACAGAAATGCAAGGACAGCGTTTTCAGATTTATCCACTTTGGGACCTGTTTTCAAAAATGTGCATTTTGGGGTATCCATGTGGAGAAAACACCTTTATGATCGAAAACTTGTGCAGATATACTTGAATTCGTCTCCATGTGGACGCCCCTCAGTTTGCTTAATAAGACAATAATAATACACTTACTACTTACAAGGTATGGCTAATACCTCTGCCCCACATACCCATGGATACTGGGTGATATAAATTCTGCTTTACTGCACCCTAATAAAATGTTTACTGCATCATTTGCACTCCTCACCATTCCACTACTGTCTGTTCAGGCTTGTGTTTGTTGACTCTACCTTTTCACTTATTATGATCTTTTACATATTCTATTTCTTACCTTTAATTTTTATTTAAAAGTTAAAGGGACAATGTGTAGTGTTTTAAGTAATAAATTAGCTAAAAACAATGTCTACATTCATATATATGTCCTCATTCTTTCAAATTGGCTCTGCCAACAATCTGACTTGTCCTTCTGAGTGAAGAATTTCTTATATGTATTACATAGAACGGGTAAATCCTACAGAGGCTTCCACGTCCTTCCAGTCTATAAAAAATATGAACAGCCGAGAGGGACATAAAGCACTATGTAGTACTACTGCATCATACTTATGTCACGCCACAGGAGAAGGAATCCTTGCCGGCAAAAAATGAAAGAGAGAAGACATAGCTTTTTGGCATGTACCGGCTACCGTAGAGTTCAGCGGTTGCAACGCACATTTGAAAAAGCACTATTTGTTTGATGCAAAAAACAGTTTCACCACTAGATGGGAGAACAAACTACACAGTGTGGCTTTTAGTCCCTTTTTTCGATTTTTTGCTTTTCTATTCTTGTTTGTATATGTATATAAACTCTAGTCTGCATCTTGTCTGTACTCAAAGAATAAAGTTAACATCCATCAAATTCCTTGCATGTCTAAAATACCTGGCCAATGGAGCTGATTTTGATTCTATTAAATTCTGAGACTGTGCTTCTGAGGATAAAATCATGTAGTCCACATTAGTACCACCTGCTGCATGGCCTTGCAGCCCTAACTCAACATGCATTTTGCATGCAAATATTTGTGTTTATGACATAGAGATTACTGGCATCAAGGTGCTTTAGCAGAAAATTTCCTCTTGGCTGCATCCGGCAGTGTTTAAGGACTCAAACATATATATTGTGCTATTATCCTTTGATTCAACTGAATTCATGTTAAAGTATTTTAAATGGATCATTTAAATGTTTAGACTCTCTTTTTCATTTCATTAAGTGTCTATACCTCTTATTCTTGATGCCTACATGTAAAAGAACCTTGCTTAACCCAGAGAGCCTTAAACTGTCTGAAGATTTCAACAGTTACTGTATCCTGTATTAATTTATTACTTCATTTTAAATTCACATTTTGCATCTCCAAATCTTATTCTCTCTTTCATAAATTGAATCTTTACATTGAGAAACCCTGCAAGACACTGTGTTTAAAGAGCTTTTATTATGTTTTTTTAAGTTTTAAGTGCCTCTTCGCATGTTTTAAATGCCTTCTCTATGTGAAGGTGTATCTCTATGCACAAGACAAAAAGTCCACAGCATCAAGACTTCTCCCTCTCTCACACTTTACAGTGCCAGAATCTGCCTAACAACATTAACAAGCCCACATCCCTGAATTCTGTCTTAAAAAAACACTGGCTGCTCTTTTTTTTTTTTTTTTTTTTTTTACAAAACTATGATTATAAATTGAAGAAAAATGACAACCTTCAGTCTTCAGGACAAACAAAACCTCACTGGTTTTGGAAAGAAGCATAAATGGTAAGGGTGCATTGATGATGGTGAATTTTTGGTCATATGTGTAATCTTTAAGTCAAATAAATGAGGTATGACTATTTAATAATGAGACTGTGCTCATGAGGATAAAACCACGTGGTTCACAGTCACACAGAGTGTTTATATTAAAGGTTGCGTATTCAAGCACAACTTCTGTAAGTTTACAATAAGTGACTTCACCATAAGCTACTGAATAAAGTGCACACCTAATGGAAGTAGGTTCCCTGGATAAGTGAGTCAAAATATGAAATATCTGACTGGAGCAGAAGGCAGTTTGATCAGAGAAAGTCTGGAGAGTGGCATAATAAGGAATACTGCTGGCATCACTGAAGTGTGATGGAGGATCCCTGCAAGTTTAGGGCTGTGATTCTGCAAATGGAGTTGCAAAGTTTGTCAGGATTGATGGTGTCCCCAGTGCTGAGCAATACAGATATTATCTATCATGCAATACCACTAGGTAGGCATCTGATTGGCTTCAGATTTATTCTGCAGCAGGATGACAACCCAAATCATGCAGTCAATGCCAATAAGAATTATATTTAGCTTAAAGAAGAACAAGGAGTCCTGGAGGTGATAGTGTGGCCCCCACAGAGCTCGGCCCTGAACACCATGGAGTGTCTGGGATCACATGAAGAGATGGAAGAAACAAAAGACCCGTGGTTGGTTCTTCAAGATGTTTGTGTACCTATAGAAGAGTTCAAGTTGTTTTTAATGCAAGGGGTGGTCACACCAAAGATTAATTTGATGTAGATTTATCTTGTGTTCATTCACTTTGACTCTAATTTATACAAAATAAACTGTCAACACCTCTTTTTGTGAAAGCATTCTTACATTAACTTTTTATTTTACTTTATACAGTACTGCATATGTCTGTAGAGATAATAACTCATTGCCAAAATAGCTTTTGATGGTGTCACATTCAGCACAAAAACATAAAATATGTGTGAATCTTCTCATCTGTCTGACTCCTTACACAAAATTGAGAGTATTTCCCGGTTCAACATTGACATACAGGTTTTAGATGAGTGGGATACAGAAGGACGTCTTATGTATCATGTAAAACAAGTGTGACTTAATTCACACGAAAATAGAGTTACTATTCACTCAAAATTCACTTTTTAGTACAAACTCTCTGCGCAGCACATAACCACTTGAATGGCAGCTGTAAAAGGTCTCAAGAACACTTTCACAAAAGAGACCATCTGCTGTCACCTCATTTTAAAAGTGGCACAATTATCCTGATAAAGAGGTATTTTTGATCAGCATAGAAACCTGAATCCTGAATCCACTTCAGCGTATAAGCCCCCATTGAGCCTTTATTCTTATAATTACCTCACGGAGAACACTGTTGTTCCTGAATTTCCTGTTACAAAGTGAATCATGCCAGGAACAACAGAGAAAAGATTGTGCCAATCATAAGTCTTTTTGTTGTTTAAGCATTAAAGGGTTAGTTCATTTTTCTGAGGCCCATGGCACTGGTAAATATGGTGCCAATAAAGGAACTTGTGAGCTTTGTCCCTGGGGGGGGATATCTGGGGGACGGTAGCAGGTACATACGAGAACACGGGGCCTCCATAACCCTCGTAATTAACCCACTTATAGGTTAAAACTACTCAAAAAATATGTTGGCTTGACAACATGTTACAGTAAGATTCTTTACAGTGTTACTTTTCCTCAAAGCCTGTGTGTTAAGATCTTTATTATGATGAAACGTAGGGCTTAAAGCCCCACCATGTAAGATTCAGGTTTGTCTGCTCTCGAGGGGCCACTCTGGTCGTTGGGTGTAATTGCACTGTCATAACACAGCGCCTCACAGCAACGTGCATTTGTTGACATACAGAGCCGGGAGAAGCGAATCGACAGCACATCCGAAGACATAGAAGAAATAGTGAAATAATGAATGACCGAGCGTCACGGCGCAAAGAATATCTCCAGCAATCTGAGAAACTCACCGGCAAATAACCGCTGGTAGCATTTAGTAACAAAACAACGTCCGCCAAGTTACACAAAGCATGCAATGCTACGGAGAAACCACCGACTGAAACCAAGTGTTGAACGGGGAAAACCCGACGAAAACATAACTTACCTCTCCAGCAGTAACTTTGCAAGATCGGCTTCCATCTTGCAATTTTCCATCTCCCGACGCTCTCGCCAGCGAGCAAAGTGGGCTCCAATGTTAATTCTAGTTTTGTTCCTTGCGTTGTCCGATAGTCTCTTTTTGGTCCTTGAATCCTACTACATGCAAAACACCGGCTTCTTTAGCTGGAAGCCAAATCTTGCGTAGTGCCGTAAAGCAGTTTGCACTTCTCGCAGCATCTTGCGATATGTGTCACATAGCCTCTAAACAGAGCAGGGGAGCGCTGTGGGGGGAAGGGGGCAGGGGCATTCTCTCTGTTACAGCGCCGAGCTCCACTGAACAGACTTTGGAGAGAATATTTGAAGGCTCAAAAAATCTGCAGTGCTGCTTTAAGTATCCCTCCACCATGAGCTGATCAGGTTGTCAGAAGGAACAACAAACACTAACTTCACTGAGACTGAACTAAAAATTAGCAATCTGAACTCTAATCAAGATGTGCCATTAGTTGTGGGTATAGGAGGATATCTTTATGAACCAGAGTACACAGAGAAAGAACTTTAGCATATGGAGTCACAGGTAGAAAGAGGGATGGAGAATGGAGGATCAGAACAGATCATAAGTTACCTGTTGGTGCAGATGCAAAACTGAACTGTGAGCCAATGTCCACAAACTCGAAGGATCCATTGCTGTCACGAGTTGGACTAAGATGCTTCTCCAGGACCTTTAAGCAGAGCTCTTTAGCTTGTGCAAGCCTTCAAACTGCTGTCATGCTCGTAGTCCTGATCAGTAAAATGGGTACTGCTAACAAAACGCTTTGTCGCTGCAGAGAGGTGAGTCCTGATGTCCATCTTTAAAACAACAAGCTGAAGTTAACAAAGGCTCTCGTCATGAGATGGAATACTGTGAAATTGAAAATTTGGCCCTTTCTTTGCTGTTTTTATGCATCTAGGATAAGTACAGGAGCAACTCATATTTGTAATATCCAGTAGAGTTAGATTAATTTACATTTTTGCTTCAGTGACAGCTACCTGACCTCCCGCTGCAGCCTGCAGCACTCTGACCTGATCAATGAAAGGAGCTGCTGGTGGAAGGATACGTCTGCCTTTGTTGCATTGTAAAATAGATCTAAACACAGGGGCTTCATTGAGGAAAAGAAAACACCGTAAAGTTGAGCCAACATAGTTTTTTGAGTAGTTTTAGTTCTTTTATTAGATTAGATTAGATTAGATAGTACTTTATTAAACCCTTTGGAAAACTCCTCAGGGGAATTAGAATTCCAATAGCAGTTACAAAAAGTAGATAAAAAGATACATACAAACGATAGATATAAACAAAAATATAAATAAAAACAAACATAAACAAAACAAAATAAAATAAATAAATAAAAAATATTAATAATAATAATAGAATAAAACAAAATTAAATAAAATAAATAAGAAATGGCTCCTGGCTGGCTGCTGGCTACCTTCCACTGCTCGTTCCCGTCCTCCGTCCCCCCGAGCGAGGAGCCGCACAGCCCGATAGCCCCGAGTTACAAAAGAGTCCCCAAGCCTGCCGGACTAACATCGAGGAAGCAGCAGTCCTGGGCCGAACAGCCTCCTCTGGTCACCGATGGCCACATGTAGAGGGTGACAGGCATCGTCCAAAATGTCCAGCAGCCTGTCCAGAGCTCCTTCCTCTGCCACTGTCACCAGAGAGTCCAGCCTCACGCTGACCACAGAGCCGGGTCTTGTCCTCGCTTCTGCCGGGATGTGGTGTCAAATGCTAGCTTGTCTTTTTGGTTTTAGAGCCAGTAGTTCCTCCCTTGAAAAGCTGATGAAACTGGCTCTTGGAAACCTTTTTTGAGAAAAAACAGTCTGTCAGAACTTCCTCCTGGTAGCGTTGATAGTTAAAAAAAAGAACAAATATCCATGAAAAATAGATAAAACACAATAAATGTGTTCATAAGAAGAGCAGAAAGGTAAAAAAAGATAGGAAAAGGCTAGAAACTGTACAAAATTGTTTAAAAATTAGAGCATAAACTAAAAAAAGAGCTAAAAAATTGGAGAGCTATTGGAGAGGCAGCCGTTTACATCCAGGACCATGGTAACAAAGCATGGCAATTGTATTTACTAGTGCCATGGACCTCTAGCAACCCCACTTCAAAAAACCTGAATTAACCCTTTAAGTGTCTTTTATTAATCAGTCTTGATTGGTTATACCACTTCTCACAGCTGTCTGTCTAACTTAAGGCACTTTCTTTTTCATTGTTTCCTTCACCTTTAACACCAGTGTTGGGTAGCGTTACTTTAAAAGTCATGTTAGGATATTGTGTTACACTGGGACTGAGTAATAATGTCAAACATGCTAAG
This sequence comes from Cetoscarus ocellatus, assembly GCA_037902135.1. Lineage (NCBI taxonomy): Eukaryota > Metazoa > Chordata > Actinopteri > Labriformes > Labridae > Cetoscarus > Cetoscarus ocellatus. The sequence continues at coordinate 3,414,752 of JBAMNC010001119.1, forward strand.
GGTCATATAGCACAGAACTTAAAACCTTAAAATAGGCTCTTAAATGTATGTGTACAGCAACATTTAAGACTGACTGATTTTGCGTTCCTTGTCAAAGTCTTCATAAGCAGGAATACTTTTGAGGCCTTTTTCATGCAGGTAAGATGTGAATTTTACAGACAACAGGAGGTTGCAATATTTACTCAATGCCTTTAATTTTTTACATCATGCTGTAAAATAGTCTATCACTGTTGTTGGACACTAGTGGGAATGTGCATCCTGTAATTTTGCTATGAGCCAGCTGTCAACTCAGAAAAATGGGGCAGCTGTAAAAGGGTACTTTTTTACAAACCATACACTTGCACCATTAGAGAAAAACCATTCCTACCAATCACATAGCAAACAATAACAGCCCAGGCCTTCTTTTTGACCCACCGCTGTACTCTCACCGCCCTTCAAATGGATGCCTCTGAGGCAGACAATCACTATTTGGTAGTTGTTGTTTAGACCTGGGGTTGGGTGAAGTTTCTCAGTCTACAACATGGGAGTTAAATATTGAAACAGCCACCACACATGCTGCTAGCACACATGAGTTCTTCTTTTTTAACTGAGTTAAAATTCCTGGCACAGCACATGTAAATGTACAGTAGCTGAACTCTCACCACCCCCTCACAGCAAACAACCATAAAAATACAGAAGAGCTGAATAAATTTACTCTGACTGTCAAACCAAGCTGAGGTTTCTGGTCAGCTCGTTTCATTGAAAGCTTGCCAAGTACTCTACACTGAACCACGGAGCCATGGACCTGTAAAATACTCACAGCACTGGAGCTAATCGTAGGTTACAGCTTCCCTGTGGGAAACTACAACCAAGCTGGCACATGAAGCTCTGTGTAGAGTAAGAGAAAAATAATTATTCTGTGAAAGAGGGTGGATTTCTGCAGATATACCAGCTAATTAATGTCAGAATCTCTACAGCTTCAAAGACAAATTTGTTGTGATTAAAGAGACGATCAAGACTTGTTAGATTAAGTGCTATCATTGTTATAAATCTTTTAAAGAGAGGGTGCATTTTATTGTCATGTTCAATTAAATAAATGGTGAGGAACCTTGCAGTGTTGCTGTATCTGCCTGATTTAATGCCTGTTATCAGGTGGATACATCCTACAAAGCCTTAGGTTGGACTAGTTAAGCTCAGTCATGACTGTGATTGACAGAACGGTTGATCAATCAACTTCCAGCTATTCTCTGAAAAGGTACGCCTTCCCCAAACTCTTTCTATGGGTTTTTGCCTTGATTGGACTATTGCGTATTGCCCAGTTCTCTAGTTAAAAGGCTTTTTGTTGTTGTTGGCTGAAGATGAATATTCTTGGACTATGTGGTAAATTTTAGTAAATCAGAAAGTCTTCCTCTTTGATCATTTACTGGGAGAAATGAAGGGTCATACAAGTAGTAGAGCACACTGAGCAAGTGTGTTTGGTTTATGAATTATCCATAACTGAAACTGACACACAATTATTAAAAACCCTCAAGAAAGAAAGGGAAAACAGAAGGCCTTCCTTTGCATTTGACCTTTGACCCACTTTTTTTTTTTTGCTTGATTTTGTTCTTAGAACAAAGACCAACACTTTTAACCTTTTTTTTTTTTGATGAAAAACACATTTTCGCTCTTCTCCCAACATGTTTGGCAAGAGTTTCTGTACAAACTGGCTCCTGTTATGTACTTCACACCTGAGCAGCAGTGCCCACCTACTACATTATCAAACTAGCCCATAATGAGTATGATTGACTGGATGATCATCCAATCACCTTCCAGACATATTTTTAAAAGTTATGCCCTCCCCAAACACCTTTTGTAGGCTGTTGATCAGATCAACAAGTTAAAATACACCCTGTAGATATATTGAACTGTTCATCTGGCCTGTCAGGTTACATTTATGCCATCTTGAGTACAGACAACCTGGAGTAGATTGCCTTCAGTCCAGGCTGTAGCAGCAATTAACACAAGAATATTCCCAAGCGTAAGAGAAAAGCTTACCAAAAAAGTGAAGCCGTGGGGTCAGAGGTGGTTTTCGTCACCTTTGTGCAGGCATGTTGCTCATTGTTGGGCAGTTATTGTACTGCAGTGACAGCAGCCTGATGCAGATTCAGCATTAGTCTGATTGTAATCAGAAGGGAATACACGCCCTGATACAGTTTTTAAATGACAACTGATGTTTTAATTGCAAAATAATTTTGGCTTCATGAACAGTGCAGTGCCGTTATGGAAATATAGAGCATCCATTAGTGGGAATCCAGTTGGAAAATTAAGAGGTGGATGTCTCTCGCTGAGGCCACTGACCTGATGCTTAATCATATCCAATATCAGCTCCTGAAGTTGGACCTCCTGTTATCTAAAGTGGAGTCACAGATAGCAAGCACCAAGCATCAAGCATTGAAGAGGAAAGAAGATTTGAGCTTCTTTCAAACACATAGCAACAGCTATAATAAAAGGTTTTCCACTTTAATCTGACAGCTCAGCAGTCACTGCACACTGACAGTTGTATCCCTGCAGCATCTATCTGTGAGAGATGAAGAAGTTCGCCTTTGCCTTTCATGACCAAACAGCATATGAATTCATTCACGGATGTACTTCGCTTCATCTGAGCTTTTAGTGAGCCTTATACATGTGTCATTTACTTCTACATCATGACCTCTGACCCTCCTCTTTCATTATTCTGTCAGGTGGCCTCTGTGTGTAGTTATACAGGGATGTTGCAGGCTGCCGCTGCAGGTCAAGTATCGTATGATGCTCTGGTTTGAGCTGTGATTCTCCTTCCAAAAGCTCATGTTTATTCTTCAGTCCTGGCAGACAAAAAATGCTGCCTTGGTTTAGTATTGGTATTGTGAAAAAAGGACTGGCTTCTGTTTTTAGGGCTAATGACTGAACTACCCTCTGCTACTGTTATCAGTGCAAAATAGGTCTCTGGACAACTCTGTGTTTTTTTCTGCACTGTTTACTTTGGGGTTTTTCTGTAATTTGACCACTCCTTTTAAATTCTTGGTTCAACTCCCCCTTGCTTTCTCCCTTTTTGGCTCTATCAAATCTTAGTGCTATACAATAGATTGGCATTTTAAACACAGTCACAGAGTAAAATTTAAGGGTCATTTCGAGTTTTGAAGTGGGGTTGCTTGAGGCCCATTGCAGTCACGAGTAGGACTTGATAACACAGCTTCACCTTTGCCCCAGTGACCTGACTTAATGAGGGAAGTTGCTGGTGGAAGGATACATAGCCCTGTGTTGCATCACAAAATCTAAACACAGGGGCTTTATTAAGGAAAAGTTAAACACTGTAAAGAATCTTGCTGTATCGTATTGTTGAGGCAACATAGTTTTTTTAGTAGTTTTAACCTTTCAGTGGGTTAATTACGAGGCCTGCTATGTACTGGCTTGCATCCACCCCCGGATATTTCCCCCAGTGACAACACTCGCAAGTTCCTTTATTGGCACCCGTGGCGCTAGTGCCATGGGCCTCTAACAACCCCACTAAAAAGAATTAACTCTTTAACATATTAAAATTCCCAAAGAAAGGTATACCAGCTAAATCAAAACAAATTAGTTGTTAAATTATCCACCCATCCATTATCTTGACTGCTTATCCCTTCTAGGGTCACAAAGGGCAGGGTATACCCTAAACTGGTCACTAGCCGATTGCAGGGCCACATAGAGAGACAGACAACCATTCACTCACTCACGCACACCTAAGGACAATTTCGAGATGCCCGGTAACCTAACAAGCATGTGTTTGGCCTTTGGGAGGAGGCCATAGTTACACTTTTCAGTTTTATTTGTCCTTGAGTATTTTGCAAGTCACTTTTGCAATTCAAAGTCTTTCTAAGTTCAAGACTACAAAGGTAGCTGTATCTGCATAAAATATTCCTGGATCTATATCTGGTTTAACCCTGAAATCAAGAAATCCTTGATTTGGATTTCTTTAAACTGAAGGATGGATTTGAATCACCACCAAAATAGTCTCACTTTTTTTTGTGCCATGACCAACATCCCTGAAAATTTTATCAAAATCCCTTCAAGACTTTTTGAATGATCTTGCTTACTGTCAAAATAATGGCAGCAAAAACATAACCTATTTCTTGTAAATCCAAAATAAAAAAGTCACAATATTCTGGACCGACTGTACTTTACTCAGCTCTCACTTCCTCAGATTAAATGCACACCAGTGACTTACTGAAATGCTGGTAGTAAAAGAGCTTTTTACAGCCAGACTGAGGCCAAGGACAGCACAGGTGTGACTTTAGAGTCACATCTCTGTATGAGAAAATAATTTTCATGTTTCATGTGTTGGCAGCTTCGTACTAGACCATTACTGGAGCTGTCTAAATTTATGATATTTTATGAGGAAAGTTACCTAATGAAGCTCTCTGCCAGTAAGGACAACATTTTTATCAGGCACACTAAAGCTTCTTTTTTTCTCTCTTTTTCTTAAATCCTGCCTGCACCTGTTTGGATCAGTAAGTCACCTTGAAATAAAGTGTGCCAAAAACAGGAGGGAAACACAGGCGAGTGATTTAGTGGAGTGGTCTCACACTGTGCATTTTGGGCTTCAAGATTTAACACACTGCACTTTTCCTGCTTACTCAAACTCTGCTACTGCTGTGTCCGTCTTTGCTATGTGCACAAAAAACATTTCACTCCTGATGGCTGATATTTGGGGCTGGCGGGGTAGTTAAAGGGAGTTTGATATAGATTCAATCATGAGGAACAACAGCCAGTAACGACACACACCAACAACCCTCATATGATCATAAGCAAACTTGTGAAATGCATACAGTGAGTAAACTGCCCACGCACAACCACACTGGCTAATGGTCTGTGCTGCTCTGCCTCAGTAGTTGCAGCTGCATGTGATGGATGTGGCTGTGGCCTTTCTGCTGAAATTATTTATACTTTGTCCTTTTGAACACCACTTTGCTCTATCTCCCCTGGAAAAGCAGTTCGATGACCAGTGTGTGCCATTTTTTTGTATGAGGTCAGGATAAGTTCTGAGTTTGAACAAAAGTGTAAAAAGTGAATGATATTAACATTACTGCTACTTTAAAATGCTGCTATATGCCCATATTGCGCTGCTTCAGGCCATTTCAGTATGTATCTTGTGAGGACGGTATAATTACTCAGCAACTGAAAAGCTATTTGACTCATAAAACAGCAAAGATGCTTACACCTCATATTTGTGTACAGACACAAAACAAGAAAAAAACTGCACAGGGCAGATAAATCTGAATGAACACTGGTGCTTGAGGACAGCTGACACTAGGTTCAGCATTCTATCGATTGGGGGTGGGCAACTGGCGGTCCGGGGGCCACATGTGGCCCTTCACCTCACCCAGTGCGGCCCACCAATCATTTCCAAAAAAGAAAACAATTTGGAAATGTGAAGAAAACATAACAGCTGCTAAAAATGATTCATCATGAGTAACCAGTACTACATAATGCACAAATTAGGATAGATTAAAAAAAATATGTCTACTCATCTTAGATTGCTGGTACATGCTTTGTTTTTACAAGTCATTAAAGAACAAACATTGCTATAATTGTGTCTCTAAATATCTTTTCATGAGGCATCAAAACATAATATAAAGTATTAGTAAAAACTATATTTGGAAACAATATATAACTATATATTTGTGCTTAAAAAACTAGTAAACATTCATTCTTTTATTGCATTAAACAAAGCTTAAATTGGCTTTAGTTATGTTTCATTCACATAAAATTGTGAATTTTAATTGTGTTAAGTTAATTTTATATGTGTTGGTGTAATCCTTTTTTAAAGCTGTATATTTGCAATTTTTTCCCCCCCTTTGAGAGTGCCCGACAATATGTGACAGTGGCCCTTTGGCACTGAAAAATGTTTGGTAATCAAAGTTGCCCACCCCTGGACCAGATGTTACACTTTTTCAGGACTCACAATTATAACCTGGTAGAAAATACCAGTTTCTCCATGTCATGCAACTTATCTGCTTTATGCCTCTCCAGAGAAGAAAAGCAGATTCAAAGCTACAGAAGTGTATTGTTTTTTTTACCCCTGCTTGAAGTCACACAAACTGAATATTGCACAGTTAGCTTCATACTGTGTTGAAATGAGCCACAGCTTCTGTCTCCTGTCTGCCATGATTTCTTCTGTGTTGATGTCTGTGCTGACTGCCTCTGATTAGAGTGTGACCTCCTTGATTTGTAAACCATCCAGAGCTTTGTTAAAGGCATTGATTGGGGAATCGTTTAGCAAAAAGTCAAATAGAATTGATTCCTATGGTGATAGGTGTGATGTATAACAGGAGTCAGTGGTGCACAAGTAGACATCCTCACTACTTGAGTGAAAGTATAGATCCTCCTGGTTAAATGTTGCATCAATACTGACAGTTGCCCAGTCAAAGTATTACATGAGTAAAGGTTTGCAGCTTGGACACATCATCAGAGATTAACAGAGGGTCACGGGGTGCTTCAGATCTCAGACACCCTGCCTGGGTCATCCAGCCGGGGCTGATCAGACTCCAGCTTATGTCCAGGCAGCGTGCTACTCCATACTTTGCCCCTCCTGATCCACAACCACCTGGCAGCTTTTTCTGCTGCTTTGCTGATGTTCCTGGTGGCATTCCTCTCTTGCAACCCTCTGACGCCAAGGAGCCTCAGCGCTCAGTGCAGAGATTGCCCGTAAAACCCCTGCAGCTCACCTCGATCGACTCACAGCAGGTCCTCCAACTGTTGACTCTGCAGGCCTCCACCAGCTCAAGATATGTGGCCCTCTTATGTTCATGGGCCTCCTCCATCCGCTGTTCCCAGGGTACTGTGAGTTCCAGCATCACCACCTGCTTCGAACCCTCAGATGTTAAGACCAAATCTGGCCTGAGAGATGACCTTGTAATGTGCTCTGGAAACTTAAGCTGCTTCTGAAGGTCCACTTTCAGCTGACAGTCATGAGCTGAGGCTAGTAGCCCAGTTGGGACTTTGCGCTGCCCTTACTGTTTTTCCCCTGCCCTGACAAAGGCGATGTTGTACCTTGCCGGGGGCTGATGTTTGCTCAGCCGGATACCGGTGCAGATGGTGTCCACTACTGCCTTTTAAATATGTACTTCAGTATTCAAAGCACTCTAAAAATATTCGTATTGCTGTAGTTCTGCGGTGCATAGTGCAGTCAAGAACACTCAGATCACTGTGCGCTGTGTGCTGCATTACATAACATGTTCGAAACCCACATACTGTAGATTTGTACATGATGTGTCCATCAAACAAGGGATCATGACCAGATGAACTCTTTTCCTGGAGTATTTGAATGTCCAAAGAGTTTCAGCAATCCAACTTGATGGTGGTCCAGCAGTGGCAGAGGTAAAGAGAGATCTAGACAGAGGCAGACAGAGTGATAGAGGTGGAGGCTCAGCAGACAAGCTGCAACAGAGTATTAGACAAGCAGCTCAGAGGTGAGGGACTTTTCTCTCTCCTGGCTGAAATAACTGTGCCTCTGGGCAGACTGTATTTTGCTATATTCTGCAGTATTGCCTCAGCCTATGGGGCACTTTGTCATTCATTATTTTCTCAGTGTGACTATGAAATCACAAACACAGAGCCAAACCTGTACCAGCACACTGCAGCTCCCCATATTTCAGGTTTTTGTTCTGGGTTGAAAAACCACCCATGAAAAAAATCTCTCCTAAGAAAGTGAAGGCAAGGATAAGTTCATGGAAACGTCAAGGTTGCTCTGTTTTCTCAACATGTTTGTGAAGTTCCCTGTGGATATTTTCACAGCTATGGAAAGGGATTTATATGTAAGCCCACGTTCTGTTTGTTCAAAAGCTTGTTAGAATTTGCAACAACTTGGCTCAGAAAATGGTTTTTGAGGGTAGTTGTATTCAGTTTTTTCTAGGCTTCAAGGATACAAGGACAAAAGCTGAGTGTGAACTGTAAGTTTAATCACATAAAACCTCAAAAAATAAACAAAAACATTGGGAATGCATTTAAGATAATAGTAATACTACAAATAATTGTATATCTAAACATGGTTACAAAGAGCAGTACAAAACATGAAATACAAACTAAGTTAGGTAAATTAAAAAACTTCATAAAATAAACAGGATACAACATGATTGGTAACAGAAGAAAGGATAAAGCAAGCCAATCAGAGACCTGCAGTCACTTCTTGCTTTCAGCCTGACTAACACAAACTCATAGCTGCTGCCATGTTGTCCTCAAGAGGACACTGAGTGCTCCAGTCATTTTCTGACTGGGCACAACGAGTTTGGGTTTGGGGCGACAGACGTGGAACAAGTGACTGCACACTGCAAAGTTTTTCTTTAGCCCGTGGCAACAAAAGGCAGCAGCACAACGAACTTATTCCAGCATCTGAAACAGAAGCATCCTGTCAAGTGGGAGAAATGCCACTCTTTACAAGACCGCGACAACCAACAATCTCCTGCTAAAAAGCACCTTATGTGGAGGAATCATTTACCCAAGGCACCATATGTGATAAGAAAGGGGAACGATGGATAGCGATCACCAAAGCAGTCGCTTTGCACATCACTTAAGATATGATACCCATATATACAGTGGAAAAGACTGGATTTATCCACCTGCTGAAAACTATAGACCCAGGCACGTGCTACCTTGGAGCAAGTATTTTGCTGAAGTTGCCTTGCCCTATCTGTATAACAGTACTCGAGAGAAAATCAGCAGAGAGCTGGAGGGGGTGTAATTTTATTGTGCAACGACAGACGTGTGGCCCAGTCGAACCATGCAGCCATACATGAGTGTGACAGTGCACTTTATCAACAACGACTGGGCTCTGCGGAGAAGTTGCCTACAAACAGCGTACTTTCCAGAGGATCACAAAGGTCTCAGCCAGACCCCAAGAGGAAAAGAACTTTAGCAACCTTCTTCAAGAGGAATCATGCACCAACCTCTGACCAGTCAGAGGCAGTTAAATAGAGACTGAACTAGCAACCTATCTGCTATCACCAGAGGCAGACCCTGACACTGATTCAATTCAGTGGTGGAAGAGGCACGAATCCAACTTCTCGATGTTCTGTAGCCTGGCCAAGACATATCTCTATCCCTAAGACAAGTGCCCCATCTGAGAGGGTTTTCAGTGTGGGGGAGGAGTTGTTACATGTAAAAGGACATGCCACAAGCCAGAGGGAGTGGACAGGCGAGTTTTACTCACCAAAAATGTATAAAAGTAAGAAACAACATGCACAGACCTCAGGTCCTGCACCTCAACCAAAATGTGATGTTTGTTTTGTTCATAAATTCAGGGATACATGTTGAGCTGTTCATCTTTTATAACAAAGTTTAACAAAAGTTTTAAGTTCGCACTTTATCAATGTCAGTGTTGGAGTTGATTTGTTATTTATTTGCATATAATGTGTAAGGTACAGTTTTGTTTACAGAAGTATTTTATTCAAGACAGAAATTTTGCCTCCCAGATGAGGCTTTCTATTTATTTATTTTTTTAAAATTACTTCTATACAAATTGCAATTTAAACAACTTTATAAAAAAAAAGGAATTTTGCTAAAAGTAAGATGCAGTACGTGTTCATGCCATGTATCCCTGTAAGTTGGGGCAGCGTTTGAAGCTAGAGGTAATGAAAAAGGGTCATTGTTGTATATTTTGCATCAGATTCAGTAATGTAAGAATATCTTGTTAATGTCTTTAAAAGTGGTGCGGCTTTCAATATGCATGTAAACAAGTCTGAGGCCTTTCAAACAACAAAATGTATTTTTGATAACAAGAGAACTCCTGGCACTTTAATTCCAGGAGGTAAATAGGGCTTACTTTAGTTAAGTAATAGCAAAACCTGACACAATAAATGCAAAACTTGTTTTCAGTTATTTCTGTCATTTGTACTTAGTGTTTTCTTAAAAAGAAGGACAAAAAGTCGTAGATTGAGTTTTATGTGGAAAAAAAATTGGAGACTTTATTGTAGGCCATATCGCCCAGCCCTACTTCTTAGTAATTCTTCCTCAGGGACAGCAAGCCATCACTCTGACATCCTTCCATTAGTGCATGATCCTAGGACCTTTTCGTACATGTGCATATGTATTTCTGCCTATGTGTGTGTATCATGTCTTAACAACAGAGTATAAAAAGTTGAATTTTGCCATAAGGTAATAATAAAACATGTCTTGCTCTTCTTCGTGCTCAAGCCTGGTTGCAGCTGGAGTAGTTTTATCACTGGCCACTGTGGAATCAGAGAAGCAGGGCAAGTGTGTGTGAGCTCAGTTGTTCCCCTCTAGTGGACACTCTAGAAAAGGCATCTTTTTAAGCCTCTGCAGTAGCTTCATTTCTGGGTTTTGTTGCATGGTCATAATCCTGCTTTGAAAGAAAACAGCAGTGCACTGCTAAGTGAACTAACTTTTTGGAGTGCTGGTGTGATTAAAAGACTCCATAGTTAAAGACAACTGACCAGCAGAGGTAGGCACAAAGGCTAACCAGATGTGAGTCTGTGCTTCCCAACTATCACTGTAGGCTGAGAGCTCAGAAGTACAGTCTTCATGATGAAAGAAGAGAAGTTATATAAGGATGACTAAGCTGCAGAGGAATTGCAAAATGTCAACTTTGCAGAGAGAAACAGAGATTGTCAATCATATGGTTTAAACATTATTCCCTCTTGGAGACCCCTCAAAATAAACTGTTCTGTATACAGGTGTAACTCAGATTCTGGATTTCCCCGCATTTTGCTGATGAAGATGTGATGAAGAAGTAACTGAATGTTGTGTTGATTATTTTCCAAAAGTGGCCAAAGATCTTAATTTAAGACAGCCTTACATAGTCTGGATTCTCTGATCACCTAAGTAAGCACATGGTGAACTGAGTGGGTGTTTTTTTTTTGAGTCGTGACAGTATCTGAGTTGAGACACAGCCTTATCCTCTTCAAGGGAATTGTTGTTAATAATGAAAAGAGGAAAATAACACCAGCCGTTTCCTTTCAAGAGGAGCTCTACATATTTAAAAGGGTGCTTGTAAAGGCCCTCTTCTTCTTTGTCCTCTTTTTCATTTCCTTCAAAGACTCCCACGTGTCAGTTCTATCAAATGCCTCTTTGTTCACTCTGAGTTTATTGACACTTTCAATCTGATCTTCGTGATCTTCCCTCTGATGCATCTCTCTGTGGCCTCTCTGAGTCGTCTCCCTCCTCCTCTGTAACAACTGTTTGCTGTCGCTTACACCATTTTGCTTCTGATGTTGCCTCTTTGTTGCTGTGAACTCTCAACCTCTCTTTTCCTGAGTCATATGCCATATGACATCCGATGACATACTCCATGTTATCTGTTCCTCTCTCAGCTCCTTCTTTTAGCCTGTCTGAGGGTTTCACCATCTCCTTTTGTCAGTAGCCCGAGGCCAATTTTTCCATTTTTACCTGCTGGTCTTTTTCCTGCTCCGGCTGCTTGAACTCCCAAACCTTGAGACCCTGAGTCAGGCATTTGTATGTACAGCCTAGAATGATATGTTTAGATGCACTTGAACATAATATATCTCTGACTTCCATGGAGGGACAACACTTTTTCCTCAGTGGGTTTTCAGGTCTTTGGAAGTTTTTACATGGTATGTTTTTACTCTCCCATTTACCCCCGCATCCCTGGTTGTTTACTTGCTGTGCAAACTTTTAACAAGGGACACCAGTAGAGTTTGTGAGATGCTTTCAGAGATATATATATATATTTGTCTAAGAGCTGCATGTATAATAACATACTCCCAAGAAGCTGCAGAAAGATTACTCTGGCGTAACGTGTGGTTACCATGACCTAAAATCATTAAGACGCAAAATGAAACTTGAAGTTTTGATGATTTCTCAGTTGGTCAATGTCAGCTAATATGTTGATGTGTGAATGATCCTTCAAGGACCTCCTGCAGACTGCACTGTCCCACTGTGTACCTGCTGCAAGACAAGTTAGTAAGCTTGAAACCACGATGAGCTGTCAGCCTATAGCAGAAAAAGGATCACTGACTGTACGTGATTTTAGCTCCTATTGAAAGAATAAAAACTTAAAAACAGCTTGGGTATCAGAGAAAAGGAGGAGATATAAATTTCTCTCCCACAGGGGACGAGCGAGGAAATGAGCAGGCACAGTGGTGTTTGTTTATAACACAGTAGGACACAAGCATGCTCACTGAAAACATGTCTCAAAGTAAAGAAGAATAAATGCACAGTGGGTCTGATTAAACAGAGCTTAATATCAACCAATCAATCAATCTTTATTTGCATAGTACAAAATCATAAGAAGTGTTATCTCAAGGCACTTTACAATAGAGCAGGCTGAAGTCAGACTCTGCATTTTGTACATACACATATATTCCTAATATATATATATATATAATGTACACCCAGAGATGTATCCATCCAGGCAGGGACAAAGGAACTAAAAATAAGTATTTATAATAGTGACAAACTCACAGATGCCCAAACCATAAATCTGTCCTCATCACATTTGTCTCTGCTGAATATAGATTAATTTAAGAATATGATCATCTATGGTGTCAAAAGCTGCACTGAGATCTTGTAAGACAAGTACAGAGAAAAGTCCACCATCTGAAGCTGAGAGTAAATCATTTGTTACTTTAACTAGAGCAATCTCTGTGCTATGGAGAGCTCTAAATCCTGACTGAACTTCCTCAAACAAGCTGTTGTTTTGAAGGAAGTCACAAAGCTGATCAGCCACTACTTTCTCAAGGAACCTTGAAGTATTGGAAGGTTTGATTATAGGCCTGTAGTTAGATAATGTGCCTGAATCAAGATCAAGGGTAGGTTTTTTAAGAAGAGGTTTTATTACCGCTACTTTAAAAGACTGTGGCACGTAGCCTGTTAATAAAGATATATTGATTGTCTCCAACAAGGATGAACAAACTAAGAGAAAGACCTCCTTGAACAGCTTAGTTGGGATCGGGTCTAAAAGGCTGGTTGATGGTTTGGAGGAGGAGACAAGAGAATTTAGTTCTGGAAGGCCAATTGTAGAAAAACTGTCTAAATCAGGTTTAACAAAATCAATGGCACGGCAGGCCCAGGTGAGGGCAGGGGTTGCTCATTTTATCTTTAATTTTAAAAATGTATGGTTAAAGAAGCTCATGAGGTCCTCACAGCTGAAAGCTAGTGGGATCACAGGCTCAATAGAGCTCTGACTCTGTGTCAGCCTGGCAACAGTGCTGAAAAGGTACCTAGGGTTGTTTTTATTTTCCTCAATTAAGGAGTAGTAGTAGGCAGCTTGAGCATGTGGTAAAGCTGTCATGTATTTATTATGACCATCCTGCCAAGATATACATGACTCCTCCCTTTTAAGGGGGCGCCACATTCTCTCTAATTTACGAGATAATTGTTTAAGTGCACGAGTCTCAGAATTAACCAAGGAGTTATCCTGTGATGTTTAAAAGTTTTTTGGCTTAAAAATAAAAATATAGATCAGGATGTAGCAAAAAATAAAGGAAATAAAACTGCCGGAAATTCAGGATTGTCTCTTTTCAAAATATTTGTTACTTTGTTATTTGGCTTTATTTTGTCACTTTGACTTGACATCTTGACAGTGTCCATTTTCCCACTTGTTTAGACATTGTTCTTTTTATTTTTTCAGATCTTTATATTGTGACTCTGGACTTAAATATTTTCTGAGTCTTCAACGAATTATGTAGTGGCCAACTTTTTTTTTTTTCTAATCTTTTTCAATATAGCATTGGTTGGGAAAATCGTTTTAAATTCAATGTGTGAAAAGAAAAGTGGCTAACAAATACTAGAAGTGCTCAGAGAGTGAAAACCTCAGCTAAGCCATTTCTGACGTTCTTAGCAGAGTTATTCTTGAAAATGTGGAAAAGTGCCCTACCTCACAATGTTAACAAATCCCTTTAAAAATTCCTTTTTCTGCATCTCTCTCCAGATCACCACTTAAACCTACTTACTTGCAGTTATTTATATAAATAGAATATTGACATGTAAATGTGCCAGATTTAAGCCACAGGCTGATTTCAATCTGGAGTCCCTGGCAGGTTGATCTAATGTCTTTTACGAGTGTGTACAATCTTTAAATAAATATAGTACAGTTATAGTAGATGATATGCTAAAGACAAATCATAATAAAAAGACCGTCAGAGTTAAAGTGCATAACCTGTTTAATGTGCAAAATGCAGAGGGTTAAAGTGCTTAAGCCACATACATTGCACATTGAAGTAGAAGTGCCACTTATTATTGTGTCATGACGAACACTGACTGAGACCTGTAACAAATCTGTTGAGAACTTTTTGAGTTATCCTGCTGACAGACGGACGCATGAACAGACAAATGCCCTCAAACACATAACCTCCTATGCAGAGGTCACTGTTGATTTGACATCTGAAATATATTTAAACAAAATTTGGTATTTAGATGCTTTGGTGTGTTTTGACTAAATCTTAAATTCACCCTTTAAGTGGCTTTGCTGGTGGTGGTGGTGTGCATCTTGAAGAAGACAGCACCACAGAGAGTAGTTGAGAACTACTGTGTCACATCAATGCAAATTCTCCCAGGATGCAGAAGCCCCCCCTGTCCTCACTTGTGTCTAAATGGCTGAGCAGCTCAGCATTGGCTCAGCTTGAGCTACACATGCTCACTGACACAAATATAGGATTAAAACTGAAACACTGCAAATCTGACAGGGATTTACCCTCGTTTTTTCTATTTTTTTTCTTTGTGACAAGAGAGGAAACAACTCATAATACTGCAACGACACAAGAAACATGTCCTCAGAATGCATACTTGTGTATCTGTCTGGATCATTCGTCTTTGAGCCGGGATTAATCCCAACTTTTATCTACTCTCTGTTAATCTTCAGTAGATCCTTATATGCTTGGGCCAAGCAGAGGAAGTTTTAACTATTTCTACATTCAGAGTTGATGTGATCTTTTTTACCATTTGGATGATGGAAAAATGACAGCACTGACAGCTCAGAATACTAGTTTAGCATTGTTATTTTCTCTCATTTGAAATACATTAGTGTCTAAGGTTAACCTTAACAGCCAGCTCAGCCCTTTGGTTTGGCTTGTTCTTTACTCTTTTAATTCTTAATAATATTATTGAGTTACAGATAGTGTCTTGAGTTGGGCCTTAGGATCTATGTTCTGTTGGATAGTGTGAAATTTGCATTTCTGATTTCCTGGTTGGAGGCAGACTTAAGCCTGTTTTATGCTTGACGCATCCACAAGGCAGCAAGTGTCTGCACAACCAGCGTGACAGCAAATATCTCGACACGCTCCTTCACAAGGTTCTGTACAGCAGATTTTTGCCTGGCAGATGTGGACTCAGAAGCTTTGGACAAGATGAGGATCTACAGTTCTCATTAATTCAATAACAGGCTAAATAGGTTTTTTAAATATTCTCTTGTACAACCCAGACATCCTAATCTAGCTCCAGCATGTCCTCATAGGTATATCATCCTGCCCTTCCTCTCGTCCTCTCTTGATTTAGCAGCCATGCAGACCATCTCCTCTCCCTTTTTGTCTCAATAACATGAGTAAACACAACAGCTTCTTCTCATGGTTCTCCATATTGACAACAAGTCATCTCTTTCACTAATGTCAGTTAAAAAATGCAATAATCGTGACTTTTTTGAAGACACTGCTCCATGACTGCGGCAGTTTGTGTCAACGCGACCGTCTGTGCAGAAAGCCTAACCATGCCCCACACCCCACGCTATACGATAAAAGTGACAACAAGGGGTTTTGCTTTTGTTGTTGTTTTCCAGCTGGATAACTGGTTAAGCAGATACAGTCAGATAACAAAATAGCTGACAAAGCATTTTTTAGTTGGTTAGAATAATTCTGTCCAGGGTGTGATGAAGCCAATCACCACTGTTGCTCTCCAAATGATCTGTAACCCAGATGTAAACAAAGGAGACTGGATGGACACTGGAACAAATGTATAGCATCAGTAATGAATCACAGGAACATCATGGTTTAGCAGTATTTTGATCTAAACTCTTAAAGTTTGCTTAACAGAAACTATGCCCATAGACATAAGCTGTCAACTTTAGGCCACGCTTGGGAGAATTTGTGGAGTCAAGTTCTCTTGATATGGCAGCTACTCGAATAACTGGGGAAAACGTTGAGGCTATGTGTTCCTAGGAGGGGGTTTCTCGTGGCTGGAAGCTGGCTGGTAATTGACTGGTAACTGGCTGGAAGTTGGCAGGCAGCTGGCTGGGAGGGGAAATTGAAGCAGCTTGATCTGTAGAGCACAACCGCTCGGCAAAGCAGCAATGACATTCAGCACAGAGATATGGGTCTTAAACTGAAAAGTTCAGCTAAAGGTACATCAGTATTAGCCACTACAAAGCAGCTTCACATTGTTAACTAAGGACCCTTGGATTTTGTGATGAATCAAGAGTGCCCAGTTTTGACTGTCTTCTGAGTGATTTATCAGCTATTGAATAGCTCATTAAATTTTTGATGAACTTCCATTTTGCAGAATATAAAATCATCTGCCTGAGAAAATCCCTGTTACATGCCTCATTCAAGGAAAAAGAGGGTTTTAATGTCAATGTATTTATCAACAGATTAGTGACGCAAAGTATGGTATATCATACATGAAACACTTAAGCCGGGGGTTAAAGGGTAAAGGAGCCTTTGAGGCTTTTTTGTGTCACTGATGCATAGATGCATAGACATAGACAGTATGTCATGTGCTATGCAGCATCAACACCTGATAAAGCTCTCTCCCAGTTATAACTTGCTTTTAACACTGTTCAGCAAATGTATATGATTTAAAGTTATTTTAAAAACTAAGAGGACAAAAGTTCTGCTGTATCCAGAATGACTAATTTATGTGTTTGATCCAATTCATTTGTAAATGGCAACAAGAGTTGACCTCCACTTACCTTTGTTACAGCTACATTCATCTCTGTCGGCTTCAGCTGCTTCCTCCTCAGTCCTGGACTCCTGTTGTATGACCCTTTTGGGGACAGCCATGTTTTCTCTACTTGGCATGGCGCACCTGCATGTGATGAAATGCCACATACATCCGCTATATGGTGTTTGTTGAGTGATGTCTCAATATGTTTGTACAACGATAGGCAGCGCCAAGCTACATTAGGCCAAAGTTTTGCTAAGTTGAGCATGCTACCCATGTCTTAAATCTACATTGGAGAATATTTTAAATCCATCTACAATCAGTCAGGGGTCTCTCCACTTTAGATTTGTCAACCTGCTTTGAACACAGAACTGACCCTGGAACGAGATTTTTAAGACTTTTCAATGTTGGTTAACATCAGCTAATATATGATGATACCTGAATAGGCCTTAATGCTTCAGCTCTGCTCTTCTCCACTCTGCTTGGTTATTTTGGTACTGTAGTGACACCTCTGACTACTTAAAGGTCAAGAGCATCACCACAATAACTCAGGTTTATGTGACACAGAAATGAAATGCCTCCAGTTGTCGACCCTGTGATGCTGTATGACTTACCAAGCTCTCATTTGCTTTTAATAGTGTGTTATTTTTGTGCTTTTAACTGTCCCTGGTACAAAAGCTCATCTTGCTATTATGACAAAAAGTGGCAATACAAGGGAGGGCAGCAACTCTATTGCTTCTTTTTCTTCTCAGTAACAGTAGTTTCACACAGACACATAATGAACCCACCTACCTTACAGAGGCATTATCAAAGTGTAATGGATTAACAAAGTGGCTCGTATCCAAACCCAAAGAGTTCAACCCAGTTGAGCAGAAACCTTGAAATAGAGAACACCATTGAATAACTTAAACTTTCATGTTCTGCTTTGTACAGCTGTGGTACAGGACAGACCCCCACACGCTCCAATAGATAAAAACTTCTTAATAATGTGTTGAGGCTGTTCTTTATATAAGCAGCACACTGAACCAGGCCCTGAATGCAGCTCCGGAGGGTTGTAAGCCCATTACATCCTCGGTTGGCTCGTTCCCCTCTCATCAGCTATTACTATTATTATTGTTGCACGGTCTTCCAACAGCTGTCAGCAGCAATATTCACAGCAGTCATTAGATGAATCTCACTGAGACAATTATGCACAGGATCTGTCCTGAATGAGCTACTACAGAGCTTTACACTGTGGGGCAGAACAGCAGCCCTGATGTTGGTAAATTGAGTTGGTGTCATCAGTTAAGTTTTCAACCGTCTTCATTTAAACAAAATGCTGACTGCGGCTTTTTCTTTAAACTGATTGAGTCACATCTAGTTAAAAACATAAAGATGGTTTGGGGGTTAGATCTCATGCTGAGAGATTTATGGGGCCAGAATGGAGAGTAAAACAAATGGATTCATCACAAGAAAAGAAAATTACATTACTTGCTATTCCTTCACAATGCATAACATAACCAGACAATGAAAGCACAGTGTTGGGTCAAGAGGTAAGGCTGGAGCAGTGTTTGTGGTGTTGTTTGAAATCCTCCGCTTCAAGAGTGAAGGTGCATGTTTTATGAAAAGAATTCAGGTCACAGTAACCTTGAATTTATACCTTCAAATTAAAAAATGCTGTCAGACACAAACCTCCCATCTCCAGTTTTGCAACCTTTTAGGGAATAAAAACACCCTACTATTGAATGAATGAATAAATAGTGTATTATCCTGACAGCCGCTTATCTTTTTTTTTTTTTTTAAACCCACCCACCAACACGGAAGGTGACCAGTGGCATTGATTTATGAAAAAAGAGACATTCATAACAAAGGAGATAAAAAGCTTGTGTTTATTCTTGAGCTGAAGTTGACATTTTTTTTCACATTTTTAAGCCAATGTGCCACAGTCATCTTGCTGAGTCATTTACAGGGAAAGAAGGAAAATGAGGATAAATGACCTTGACCTTTGGCCCTTTGAAATCGTATCAGCTCATGTTTTAGCCAGAGGGGACAGTTAGGTGAAATTGAAAGGAAACTCCCGTTAGTCCCGTAGATTTTGAATGAGAACAACACAGATAAATGTGAGGACAGCGTCTCCAAAAATGTGCCAAAATCCCCTTCAGCTGGAGTGCGCAGAGTGGCAGCATTATCTGGTGTCAGCCCTGGTGCCATTTCCAAACTAAGTACCAAATCTGTGTCACAAATTAAGTCCAAGGCAGAGTGAAAAGTGGGTGTCCCAGAAAGACGACACCCCGAGAAGACCAGTTCCTCACCCTTGCTCCAGTGAGGAACTGTAGGCCTTCTTATAAGATACAATCCCAACTGGTGTTTTTAAAATGGGAGAAATAATCAACCAAATAGCGTTTTTCTGAGGAGCATACAGTGTATTTATATAGTATATAAACTGATGACATCTCCCAGCCCAGCCACACACATTTAGCAAATGACCTCCAAAATCTAATATTTTCATCCTTTGGTCAAAGTGGTCATGACTGGAAGGTTTAGAGCAGAACTCATAATGCAGTTTTAAGTTACAGTTAAATATGAGGTAAAGGTACCTTTAACTCCAAAATGTATTAATATTGCTTAAGATATGAAATTCACAAGCCAAATTACTTGACCTTTGATGTATGAACTCCATAAACACTATTAGTTTATCATTTAGTCAATGTGGATATTTGTGCAAAGTTTAAAGAAAATGCCTCATAGCAGTCTTGAGTTAAAGTGCTTAAAAGCAAGGGATGAATATGAGGACAAAGTTGACTACAATGTTTAATTATCCTATCACTAAGTCAGAGTGAGTCTTTGTGTTGAGTTTTAGGTAAATTTCCTCTACCATTTTTAAGAAGTATCACTCAGAAATTTAAAAAAAACCCAAGTTTTAGTGAACCTTGAGACAGAGGAGACATTTCTGTGAAGTTGAGAGAAAATCCCTTAAATCCTTCTCGAGCCCTGACATTTGCATGTCAGAGGGATGGAGGAAAGTTTGGGAAAAATTTTTACAGAAAGGTAAATAGAAAGTACTGGCCTTGAACAATCTCAAAATAATCACTGGTAGTCCGTGAAATTCAGCGCTGTGAGGAGTTTAAACATCAAGCCAAGCCTGTCCACTACTTGGCACGTACAGTCATGGCGCTTTTTGGGAATATTGCCCCGCTCTTTAATAGGATGCATTTGTTACAGTGAAGCCAAGTTTCATTAAAGGCTCCAGAGACTCGTCGACTCAAAGTGATCTCATTCATCCAGGTAATGTACGGAAAACTCAACAGAAAACGCTGCTCTGGACTTATTAAAAAGGAGATATTTTCCTCTCCAATTGGCCATAACAACAGACAGGACCGCCCTTACATCCCCCCCTGTTGGCACACATCCTCGTACCCATAGGGGATGGAAATAATTGATACCATCTGTTCAGAGGGCACTAAAAGTTGAGCACATCCTCACTATGATGTCCCCCTGACCATCTTTCTATTAGGTCCAGGGAAACGTCAAGGCAGCATTTTTATAGCAGCATTTCAAAGCCATTTACAGAATTCCTCTGAGTTTACATTTTGTGGTATCATGGCATAAAACAAAACCAGCTCAGTGGGTCAGCTGTAAATGAACAAGCGTTATCTGGAATGTCGGTAAATTGGTTATGCTGTCCTACAGGCATCCTGGGTTTTTGTGCTGCAAGCTTGTGGGCAGACGGCCAGTTTGCTGTCAACTTGATTTGAAATGTTTTCTCTCTAATAGGCTCACTTTCCTGCAGAAATTAGAGCAGGAATGTAACTATTATGAGACAAGCTGGAAAAGGGCCTTCCTGGCAGACTGTGTGTAACATTACATAAGTCTTCAAGGGGCCGTGCATCAATGGAAGGAAGAGTTCTGAAGGATTTTCCCTCATTACTTTATCTTCAGGGACCTCAATACAGAACCTGTGAAGTTCTAACAATGGTGGGGCTGATACTGAATAAATGGCACATATACTACAAAATGCTCATACAATTCATGAAAGAGAAATGTGCATACAAATTAATGGGAGTTGAATAATATATTTACAAATAAATTATGATATTTTCATTTATGACACAGTTTTTATATTAAAAAGGCCAGTATTGATATTTTATTGATAAATAATCAATGGACTTTTTGGCCATGTGTTTTGTGTTGTCATAGTTTGTTGCAGACATTCAGACATTTAGTAGTTAATCCTGAGTTTATACATTTTGTAGGGATCACGTTTCATATAAATAACATTGTTTAATGATTTTTCAATTTTTCATTCAAGCCTTATTTTGTGTTGTAAAAATGTTCTTTTAAAATGTTTCAAAATGTATAGTTAATATAGATTTAGTAAGTAAATCATGTTGTACCATGCTGTAGATAGTATCAAAATATAGCATAATATACAGTTACATCACCCCTGTATTTCAATACAAATTGTATCAACAGATTTCCCATTTATATATATTGTATATCTGTGTACATATATATATATATATATATATATATATAAATATATATGTATATGTATATATATATTGATTTGACCTGTTATCTTACACCATTGTGCAACTGATCCCGCCTGTCCTCTTCTCAGCACGTTCTCCCCGTCACAGTTTGTTGTGTTTCATATGTGCATCACCAATGTATCTTTGAGGTCATTGTAATTGTTTCATGGTTTTTTTTTTTACCAGATGTAAAAACGGTTAATGCCTTATAGTGGTGATGTTTATGGGATAAAAGATGACTGCAGGAAGTAACCACTTATGCAGGGATTAACATAGATGCTAACAGCTCCAGTAGCAGCTTTATCAGATAGTGACTGCATTTCTTTATGAAATGAAAAACAAACATCAACACTACAAACCTCTGTAAAAAGGATATTTTTACTCTACTTCTGACATATTTTGACTAGAGTTTGTCTTTCGAAGTGGCTCGTTCCGTAGTGCAGTAGGTCCCACCTATGACATTATGTGACAGGCCTGTAATAAATGCTGATTGACAGAATGATCGTCCAATCACCTGCCAGGATACTTCAAAAAAGGTTCTGCTCTCCCCAAACTCAGACTGGTGAGATCTTTGAACAGTCCATCTGGTGTGCCAGGTTATGTCTGTCCATGATAAAACAACAGTTTTTAAATTTATGTTTAGATATAATACATTTGTTTAAATTACCTCCAATTTCCAGTTAATTCCAATAACTTCCATAAAAAGTTTCCAGAAAACTACTGAAAATTTCTTGCCCTTTGCAGCCTTAGTTAAGATGCAAGCTCACCAAGACAGCCCAGTGTTTCTCTCTCTCTTTCTCTCTCTCTGTCACTGAAGTCAGTGAAGATCACTCATCTATGATTTATATTTCTCCATCCTCTATAAATATATACCAACAATAATTTATCTGGATCATCAAAAGATTGAACTGTCAGTCAGTTTTTGTGTGATCCATACGGCAGAATGTCCTGGAGCACAAAAACCCCTCTGCCATGTACTTGCAGTATTTTAGTTTTCTGGAATCTCAACAGTGGACCTTCACATTTCCATCGTTTTGAGATAAATCTGTTGAAATGATTGATGGCTCTGCTTTGCTGACTGACGCTGGGTATTTTATGAGTGTATTTGTGTCCACTGCTGCATTGACAACAAACTTTCCAGGGACACCAACGGGTAGGAGCCATAGATTGAGGTGGGACCTTGCAGCGTTACATTAGAGTTATTTAAGGTTTTGGAGGCGATGAAAAACTTGACCTTTTTGACTTTGCTGGAAAGAGGATGATATTCTCAGGGCTGTCGGGGAAAGCAGCCAAGTTCTTAAAAAATGTGGTTTGGTTAAAGTCAGGCAGAGGAGGAGAAATGGTGGTGATCAAATGCACTCTGACAAGACTAATCTGGTTTAAGTCCAGAGGTGGTCATGGATAAATCCTGGACTATGCCGAGACATGTGAGCCTTAATTACATTACCATTAAAAGGATGGTACTCTGTTTAACCTTTTGGCAGAGCAATTAAGATTACAGGATGGAGACTAACAATACAAATATGAAATCTAAGACTCATCAGCCCTCCCTTTAATGTGGGTCAAACAGAAAGGTTACACAAAGAAAAAATCCTGAAGGAAAGGATCGATCCAGGGATTTTGTGCTGACAGGTTTTTGAATGTAGTTAAAAATTCTAGACATGCTTTATTTTCCTCTTGAATTGAAATTTGAAATCTCGCTCGAGGCTGAACACACACAAACACTGCGCAGACAAAATTGTGTCACAGAGAGGGAAAATTGGCAAGCACTCTCCAGTGATCATTCGACAGAGAACCTGCACATGTAGAACTTAAATCACTTTGCTGACCTTTGTACTTCTGTCTAATGGAAAAAATTAAATACATATTGGAAATTTAATTTGTTAGTAACAAGAGAGTAATACGGCACTCAACTTTTTTTTTTTCCCCTTGTCTGCATTATCTTTCTGCCTGAGCACTGTGGCAGATGACAGCATTGGAAAGACTAATGCATTTTTTTCTTTGCAGTGAGAGATAAGTAAATATGATTCACTGCTACCAGTGACCATCACCAGCCCTCCCTGTAGGCTACTCCATCAAATCAAGCTTTATTTAACCCCCGAAGTGAGCTGAAGGGGAGGGCTGTGTTACACCACAGTGTGAAAGAAGGGGAAATAGTGACAGATAAGACGAGACAAGACAAACGGGGAGGAAGACAGACAGGTAATGCTGTTGATTTGAAATAGCAGTCCAAGTGCTGTGCTGATCTAAGTTCATGAGGGAAGTAAAGGCTGTAAGAAACCAGGGGCACCGGAGATGTGGGGTCTTGATAGTAGGGGGTGGGCCCATAGGGATGGGACAGGGAGGGAGCTTGCATCACAGGATGTGAGAAAATGTGTGAGAATGCCCGACTCAGCATGTTCTGACAGAGCAAATCACTCTTTTACAGTAAGTCTCGACAGGGGCTTGAGTATCTGTACAGGCATGCATGTGAGGTGATCACCGAATACCCAAATAGTTGCCCATACCCAGGGAGACCACGGCCGAGGGCACCACCCGAGCCAACAGGGCACCCGAAACCCGCCACACGGGCCCCCAAAGCTACCAGACCCAGGAACAGCCCCAGGACCCAAAGGGGCACCAACTCATCCCCACGAAGGCACCAAGGACACCACCAGGGGGTCCGAGGCAGCGCCCCCGCCAACCACCCGTCCGCCTGGCCCCAAGCCACCCCCACCCCCTACATCCAGCCACCCCCACCCCCCCACGGCAGGCCAGAGGCCCCCAGGCTCCCAGGAGCCAGATTCCCCGGGACCAGGCAACCCCCACGGAGAAGGGGGCCCCCGGTCGATCTTATGTTGTTCCGGGTCCCAGTCGCAGCAAGGTTTTGGGTGGGGTGGAATGGGGCGGGATGTGCAGTGGTGAGGTCGAGCCAACGCCCCTCCCTCCAGAGGAGCCAGGGCCAAGAGAAGCACTGGAGACTGATGCCCGAAGGACCAAGGAGGCCCCCGGACCACCCACACAGAGCAGCAACCCATAGGCAGCCACCCACGCCGAGGTCCCCAGCGAGCGACAGGCCCATGGATCCCGCACCACAGGCCACCGAGAGACATGAAACCCAGCAGGGCGCACCCGCCCCTCAGGAGCCGCCCCAGGCCCTCACCCGCAGGCACCAGAGCCCAGCTGCGCCCGAAAGCCACCGACACCGTCCCATTTGATGGATAGGCGCTTCCCAGCACAGAGTCCCAGCCATAAGGGGCCGGACCCCACCAGCCGCACCAAGCTTAAACTAGTGATCCACCCCTTGTCCCCCCCTGTTATTCTGTATCTTTGATCCCCGACAAAGATACATTATCCCTTCACCGTGCCTAAGTGCAGTTCTAAGTGTGATGTGGTGCATTAAAACTGGGGAAAAACAGGTCGAGTGGAAGCCCTCCGACTCCCCCTCTCTCTGCCTGCCCCAGACAAGTGAATGTTGTGGTGCAATAAAAACAGAGGGTAGGCGAGGCAGGTGAGAGGTGGGCAGAGAGGGGTCACAACCCAAACCAGATTATGCTCCCCCTCCCCCAGCACCCCCACCCCCACCCTCCCAATGCGGCACTCAACTTAAACCCTCAAAGTTAAATCAAATTTACAGAGGACTCGTTTTTTAACCTCATGCACGTCATTGGTGCTGTTTGGCTTCCTATAAATAGAGCACTGTAAAATGTAGAAAGACATAACATGCAACTATTGTTCCTTCTTCAGTTTAACTTAAAGGAATTCACACTTTAAAGGGACAGTTTGGGAATTTTTAAGTGGGGTTGTATGAGTTACATGGCATAAGCCCGAGCATTAGCCACAGCAACAGAGATCAGCTCTGTGCAGAAATATTCGACATGGAAGCTAGAGCTTTATAAAGATACTTATGTGGCCATACTCTTCTGCATAATCTAAACAGTTTTAGTTAAAAACAAACTAATAAAACAACATAGGGTGATTGCATGTTATATCTAATTTATTGACAATAACTTACTTTGTTACTTTAAAGGTACTTTATATTGGCACTTCTTTGGTACACGGCACAGTCTGCACGTCAGGCATTGTCTATCCTCTCGAGGTTGGAAGTAATGGACTATTAAAGGGATATGAAGTATTTTATGGCTCAAATGTAAAGCATACTGTACGATAATGTGTAATATATTGCCAAAAATGTTAACTTTCACATACATATTCTATACTTTATAGAATACTCTTTATTTCTGAAAATATCACAACTCCAATTATGTAGTAACTTGCAACAATAATAACCATATTAAAAGGAACCCCGACTGTGAAGACAAATAGTCATAAATATGCTTTAATGTTTATCTAATACTATAATGTGTTGTTAAAAAAGCACGAAGAATTCTTATTTCTTTAAAAATTGCACTTTTTCTAACCTATGGACGCAGCCATTGTTTTACGAGCGCAATGCATGCCGGGTGGATGACGTGTAAGGGCTGCACTGTGCCGAGCATGAAGACATGCTTGAGGAAATGCCATAGGCAGGAGACGCTTGGTGTTCTTCTGCGAGGATGTCCACAACTCGCTCCTGAAGATGTAGCTGATGGCGAACTATCGAGCATGACCACAATCACAGAGGAAGCTGACGACGAGTCTGTAGACTTACGGACTGCAGTGTTGACTGATTCATCTGCAGGAGTGAGTTGTTGACATCCTCGCAGGAGAACACCCAGCGTCTCCTGCCTATGGCGTTTCCTCCAGCGGACTTCCCTCATTTCCCGAGGGCATTTTGTCTGTTTTTGTGAGAAAACTGTAGGCAAGGCATTTGGTTTTAGTCTATGTAACTAGCAGCACCTGTGAGCTCTTTCAGCAGCTTGGCTCGGTTAAACGTATCAAATTCATCTGGAGAGAAGTGGCGAGAACATAGCCGAGGGTCCTTTAGAAGTTGTGTACGCCCACAAGCGATTTCCCACTCCTTTCTTCTCTTCTTGTCACTTGTGAAGTTGTGTAGACTTACATCACTCCCCTTGTTTCCCTTTGACTGAAAATTGCACCCAAAAGTAGCACAGTGTGGCATTATTATGGTATTCGCGCTCCTGATAGCCAGTGAGTACACGCAGCGGCTCGGCACAGTGCAGCCCTATAACATCATCAACCCAGCATGCATTGCACTAGTAAAACAATGGCTGCGTCCGTAGGTTAGAATATGTGTTATTAATTGCAATTTTTAAAGATATTACAATTCTTCGTGCTTTTTTGACAACACATTCTAGTATTAGATAAACATTAAAGCATATTTATGACTATTTGTCTTCACAGTCGGGGTTCCTTTTAAGAACAGAAGTGCAGTAATAAAAAACATTTTAATTCAATCATTTCTCCACTAAGTAAAATCCAGATATTCACAGTATTGTTTCACTTACAGGTTGTTTCTTAATGCAAATTAAATTTGAGGTTTGTCTCAAAGTTTGTTCAGCTGCTTTATTTTTATAATAAAATTAAGGCAGGTCATTTTTTTTACCTGTGGGGGAGTATACAGAATGTCAAAACATCAGGAGGATTAAAATGACTCCTATTAAATTTAGAAGACCCTTGTTGTCATGGTTACAATAATTAACATTCAGCTACAGTAGCTTAATGATCACATCCATGCTTAATAAAACAACAACTTAACATAGTAACCTTACACCTGTATATACTGAGCCTCATAGCCCCCTGACCTCCCTTCATGGGCTTTCCCTCAACAATAAAGTCCCCTTCCTGTGCTCCCGTCACAATAAAAGCAGCTGCAGGCGTCTTGTCACCTGTGTGTAAACACTCGTGTTGGGCCCCTCGCTGAAATGGCTGATGCAGTTGTTTTGCTTTGGTTGGAGGACAGTCTCTCCTGAGGGTTGCATGTAGTGAGAAAGCAGGCTGCTCCATGGCGTGGCTAAGAGAAAACCTCAGTAATGTGACTCATAGGTCAGTGGAGTGGCACTGTCGGGAGAGGCGGCTAT
The DNA here is from genome assembly GCA_037902135.1 of Cetoscarus ocellatus. Classification (NCBI taxonomy): domain Eukaryota; kingdom Metazoa; phylum Chordata; class Actinopteri; order Labriformes; family Labridae; genus Cetoscarus; species Cetoscarus ocellatus. The sequence continues at coordinate 3,442,044 of JBAMNC010001119.1, forward strand.
CAGCAGACAGCCTCAGGCCCGAAACAAAATACAGAGCTGAGAGCGGAGCAGGTAGAAGACTGATTCTTTTTCCCCTCAGTGCTGACTTACAGGATTCAGAGGCAGCAATACATTTCCATTTCTTTTCAGCTCATTTTAATTGGATCATCAAGTAGGCGATAAAATGTTCAGCCAAAGCCTTTTTCCTCCATTTATCTGGTAAATAAAATAAGAGAGGCTGCTCTGAAAGAACCAACAGTACATTTGCCAGTGCTTAATGCGAGGTTTACAATACAGACTATTTATTTTAATTGCTCATCATTTTTATCGAGCATTTTGTGAGGCTGCTTTCTTTACGTACCCACTCCCATTTCTTTTTAATCAAATAGTTCTATTGTCTCCTAAAGATGTCCTTTTCGAGGATATTTGTTGAGCCTTTTTGCCTCTATAGAATAGGGAAGAGACAGGGCTGCAGGTACAGATCAAACCTGGGCCACCCTGAGAGTTCAGAGATTAAGGACATGGTAGGTGCTCAGACAAACCCCCTAAGCTATCAGCATCCCAATTAAAAATGTCCCTTTTGTGTTTACTATGAAGACCAGAATGAATGTTGAACATGGGTTTATTAATTTTTTTGTGAACAACTTTTTTATTGAACCATAACGATAACACATATTAGCATTTATACAACTTTTTTAAAACATATCCCCCCCTCCCCCCGGCAGCATCCCTCCCTCCCCTCCTGGGTCTCCCCTGGACCAGTTCAACATGATCAAATGTCAAGCAATATTATCTGAATAAATCATCAATCTTAATTCATTCTGCTTTAAATTAACTCCAGTCGTTCTGAGCATGCTTGTTCCCTTGTTCTGTCAGGATGACACACATATTCTGTGCTGACGGGAGCAGGATGGCCGCCTGGAGCAAGCGTTGGACTCGAGCCGAGACAATTTATTTAATTAGAGTCTTAGAAGATTTTTAAATAATGAAAAGAGTGGATGGACTTAAGCATAAAAATGCGGACCTTTTTAAAGTTGTAGCATCTAAGTTGGACAAGGTTTCCCTGACAGAGATGCTGTAGACGCTGAACTGGAGTTTGTTTTCTTCCGGTAAACGTAAATACGTCACATCCGCCCTCTAACCAATCAAAGAAATGGGTTTAAATTTACCATTTCCAACCCCCAGATATTAAGCAGAATTGAATAAAGGCAAATACACGTTTTCCATGTAAACCTCAATTCAGAATTACTATTTCCATGTAAACATGAAGGAAAACACTTTAATTCTGAATTATTTAATTCTGAATACTTAATTCTAAATTAAAAAACATCATGTAACCATGGCCAGTAAGGAGAAGTAAAACTGGATTACGTGTTATGGCGGTACCCAACAATTCAGACAAAGTCTTGGATGCCCGGCCCCAAAAGGCCTGAACAGAGGGACACTCCCACATCATGTGTCCCGAACATCCTATAGCATTGAGTTGGCAAACATGGTTTATTTATGTTTCAACAGCTCATTGTTAATATCATCTTCCAACAAGCCCCTGCAAACTTTCAGTGCTTATATTGTTATTCATAGAGTTATTTCAAAACTGAACAAGGAAATACTGAATTATGCAAAAAAGATTCAAGACACATTCAGATCTAAATCCCCCTTTTGCCTACATTTCCATGTACTTGCTAAAATTTCACAATTCTACGGTGTAGTTTCAAATTTCAACGTTTCACTTGAAAATACATTGGTATCATACTGCTGGTACCATCATGTTTTACGTTATACATGTAAGCACAAAAGAACAAAAAAAAAAAGTAGACAAGTAAAATATACAGGTGGTGCAGCAGGTAGTGTACATGCTTCACAGCAAGAAAGTTGCTGATTTGGACCCCATATCAGTCTTTGTGTGGAGTTTACATGTTTTCTCTGTACATGCATAATGTTGAGTTTTAAATCATCAAAAGGCTGACTCATCATTTTTAAGTCTTTGTGTTCACTTGAACCGTGCACATGAGCTATCAAGACACCGTTAGAATTATTAAATCACACACAGTGACTGATGATCCCTCATTAGTCAGTCTCAAGAACTACAAGTCTATCAAGTAGAGATAAGAGGTTTAACATACTGTAAATGGTTACTGAGCATGGACTTTGGTGAATCATAAATGGATAATTTTGTGCACTTGAAACACTAAGATAGATAGAAAATATATGTGTATAAATGTATAAACTCCTTATGTTTGTTATGATCAATAGAAACAGTGTGAAACCAGATTGGAGTTTTATTGCAGTGTAAATTTTGTCAACTAATTACTTTGTCATAGTTTTGGTCAACAACCTTTTTTCCCCTGACGAAAACTAGACTATAACTAAAAAAAAATGTACATTGACAAAAACTAAAACTAAATTAACTGACATTTTTGTCAACAAATAAAAACTAGACGAAAATGCCTGACAGAGGCTTAATCCAATCAGACCTAATTTCGTCATTTAGAAAGTAGAGACAAGTTAGGAATCACAGCTACTTTGGTCGTGTGGAAAGGTTGGATGAGTTAAGAGGGACATCCAATCACATCTGCCTTAGCTTCATGGTGGCGGGATCCAAGTGTAAAACATGACTTCAGAAATTCAAGGAAACATAAAGAAATGCCTTAAACTTTACACTTCATGTTCATTTCATCAGCTAAAACTAGACTAAAATTAAAACAATTTAGATGACTAAATCATGACTAAAACTAACAGATATTTTAGGCAAAAGACTATAACTAAGGCCAAATTTAAAAGTGCTGTCAAAATTAACTCTGTTTTATCGGAGGCACAGGCTGCTTAATACATCCTTTGTACACGTTTGACTTAAATTTAGAAGTGAAACAGGAATCCGTGCAGAGAAGTGTTGCTCTAATCTGCGTCTGAACACTCCTAAAAGAAAAGTCATTTCACTCTTTAATCACTGTTGTTCCTTATTCCTGTTTTATAGCAGCGGTTTCACATCACAGAAACACTGTGCGCTCTCATGTCTGTAATGAACATCCCAAACCTTTTTCTTTTCTTCTGTTTGAGTGCAAACAGAGCCGCCTCCCTCATGGTGGATGTGTTAATGACTTCACCCAGCTGTGCAGGTTATTGCTCCATCCAGGAAACAGCAATCACATCATTCGGACTTCCATTACTTTTTTTTTTTTCTCAACGTTCCTCCCCAGGTTTTTCCATCACGTCTCTTCTGATCTCTTTGTAATCACGAGCTCCAACAGGTGCCACTGCTGCTTTGATCGTTTACTCTGAGAGATTAACTGTGCAATCATCGGCACATCAGTTCAATGTTGCCTCTCGTCATCGACTCACGTGCTGACTGAGACACCTTCAAGCTGTACCAATGATGTATATGAGGTTTTCTTAACATGGACTTTTACATTTGATCATTGCTGGGCTGGTTATGGTTTTTCTTTTCATGGTGGTGGTGCTTGTAGACAATGACGACACCTGAGTGGGGAAAAGGCAATAAAACATGGCAGCACCCACACCCCAGTCCAGGTGGTGATGCAAGTGACTGCTATTAAACAGCCAAGGAAGAAAAATCACCCTGCTTCCCCCATTTCAATGCTGGTTTGAGCCTCATCTTGACCATGTCTGCATGCTGGGTCATGCTGATTCAATCTGGAGAGGCTGGAGTTCAATTAGATTTGTTTTTTCATCTCAAAATTATGTAATAATTACTGAAAAAAAATCACAAACTCATTTATTTACAGCTTGCACATTCTGTTTGTATATTTTCTGTTTTAAATATACGTATATGCTTGTAAATTAATTAGTGTCTGTTTATATCTCTTGTGAACACACACTATAAAAAAAATAGCATAGCACTGACCTGCTCTTTTGTAAAGTGTCTTGGGATAATATTTAGTATGATTTAGTGCTGTACAAAAGAAGACTGATTGATTGACATTTTGTGGGCACATTTTAATTCAGGTATTTCTGCTTTTAGATTAAATTAGATTGAACCTTGTTAATCCCTTTAGGAAACTCCATCAGGGAAATTAATAAATTTAATAATTAATTTAATTAACATTTTTAAATATATTCAATAATTAATACAAAAAAATTACAGCACAGTTTGCACTGAATATCAAGGACGTTGTCAAAATCCTTGAGTCCTGCCTTTTATTTTGGTACCTGTATATATAAAATGTATTTAATAGACCACATAAAGGAGAAAACAGATTAAGTAATACAGACACACATATATATACAGTATATATAAATGTGTGTGTATTAATGAATATGTTTACTCATTCTAATGTGGTCTAATTTATTAGACTACATAAAGGAGAAAACACATTTAGTAACACAGACACACATATATACAGTATATATAAATTTGTGTGTATTAATGAATATGTTTTCTCTTTCTAATGTGGTCTAATTTATTAGACCACATAAAAATGAGGAAACATTTATTTTGAAATCTTTCAAAAACTTGTTAAAAACTATAAAATGTCACTCCTATTTATCTGGCAAATAACCTGAAGCAACTAAAAAGTCTTTTGTCTTAATATTTTGCAAGGCCCCTTTGGCTTTACAGCTTACGTTCTTGCTGCCATTGTTTTTATATACTTTTCGGCCATCTCTTTTGTCATTGAATTTAAAATACTTGCTAGCTTTTCTGTGTTATGGCCCTAGGTGTATTTATTGTAGTTATTTGTTTTCTTGTGGAGTTCTTCTCTGGGTGCTCTGTCAGCAAGAGGATATTTGTCTGTGTTCAGGTGTCGTCCTGTGCTGCTTTCATCTGCATTGCACTTGTTTTTCTGTGTTTTCTTGTTTCACAGTCTTTCAATGTATGTCATATTTACCTCCGCCAAGGAGGTTATGTTTTTCGTCAGGGTCTATCTGTTTGTTTGTTTGTCTGTTAGAAAGATTACGCAAAAACTACTGGATGGATTTACATGAAAACTTTACCAGAGGTGTGATTTGGTCCAAAGAAGAAGCCATTACATTTTGCTGCGGAGTCGCATATTTGTCTGGATGCAAAAAAAAATTCCCAAAATTTTCAGAAACTCCCATAACTCAACATTGGGACCTTTTTTTTCAAAAATCATATCTCTGACATCACAACATGGATTGGCTTCAAAGTTTACAGGATAATATATATAATATACCTCTATCATGAAGGTAAATTTCATCTGGATCTGATCCAGATTGGCGTCACAAAAAAACATTGAAGTTTATAATAGCAAATCCGATTCATTTCTCCTTGGCTGCTCTGAGGGTTTTGCCTCCAGTACCTTATTTATGGGAATAGTAGTTTATTTGCAAACTGACTTCAACGTTTTTCAAGCCTGTGTCACTGCATTTCCTACCTTCCCCTGCAATGCCAGTGGAGGAGTTCTCCACATGGACAGACATGAGCGGAGACTCGGCCGTCCAATCGGAGCGGAAAAGCCACTGCCGTAACTGAGCTGCTTGGTGGAGGTCTGCGCTCTCTGAGTGCTTTTCTAGTTTATATTGACCTGTACTGTACTTTACTATACTATAACTACGCACAAAAATGTTTGGTATCTGTGGCTTTAAAAATTCAAACTACTTTATGTTTGTACATAAACACTCTTTTTTAATATTTTCTAAATATTTATTTTCTGATTTTGGCACCATGAGCGAACTGTGATTGAATTTTGTTCTTCTGTGTTCTGTTTGCGTGTTTGTGAAATTGACAGAGGACTGTGATCTGTTGATCAATCTTTATTTATGTGGTGCCAAAACATGACAAATGTTATCGCAAGAGGCTTTACAAAGGAGTAGGTCAATGCCATATTCTTCCTTTTTATTTAATTTTTATTCTATTTAATTTGTCAATCTATTTATTTATCTTTTAACAATGTTATGAGAGATTTATAAAGATGGAGGCAGGCAGAGACAAAGCGACTGAATCAAGAAGTCATGATAGTGATGAATAAGTGGATGCCCATCCCATAAATCTGTCCTTGATGTTCTTAATGTGATAAAATGAATTGCTTTGGTTTTCTCATTTGATACAATGTGTTTATTTAAAAATAGTGAAATAATCTAACAAATGAGAGCGACAAAAACGTTTAGGTCTTGGAATACAAAGAGTTTCACATGGATTTACTGTTGTTTCTTTCAGACAAACAGTAAAATACTTAACCTTATATACCTTTAATTCTATTTGCTCAAGTAGTATACAGTGGCATCATTCTGCCTTTTTTCCAGGAAGAACCTCCTCTACCAAACTCTAGCAGCACCAGGAGTATCACTGACAGGACGTCCCTCTCTACATGCCCAAATGCATTAGGTTGCTGTCATGTGATCTGGCTGATTAGCTTTTTTCATCAACAGGCCGTTGAAATTGGCCAGTGTGTGTATAATGCGATTTCCTTAATTTTCTTTCATCCATTGAGACTCATCTGCCTCTATATAACCCCTACAACGTGATAGTTGAATGTAACCAATCAGTGAATAAACTTTGCTGAAATCCAGACTCTGAGGTGAAGCATTTTCACCAGATGCCGAGGATAAATGTGAGTAAATGCATCTATTATTCCTGCGTATGTAAGCTTTAGCCCTCACATCAGTGAACATTTAGTGGAGACGGGCTCTGCAGGGTCTTCCCCCTGCGATAACAGCAGCAGCAGCAGCTCCACTTTAATTCCACTGAATTAGCCGTTATTCTCTCTCTGTTGAAGCGGGTATGCCTTCCACGCATATGGCTGTACTGAAGGTGCACTGAGGTGTTGAAGCATTAAAGTGACATCTGATCAGAGAGCCAGAGAGATCTGAGTGGGAGAGGCAGTGACGCCTCTTTGAGTGCCATCTAATCTCTTTCAGTGCAATAGTTTTTCTTCCTCTGATACCAAACAGTTCTGAGAGCATTACCACTCAGTGAGCTCAAGCTGAGCCTGATATACCGAAGTGATGGTAATGCAGCTCTTTTTACTGATCCTGGTAATTTGGCTCAGCTCAGCAATTAGAGCTCCTCCACCACTCAACATTGGAACATTTTGGCTCCATTGAATCAGTCAAATTTAGCAATGATTTGGTCATATTGATAATTAATATGGGTGCATGTGTTTTACCTTTATTATTGAACATAACCATTATCAGGACATGTTTTGGAGTAAAACACTGCACAATAACTTTGATGTATTGACTTTTACATTTTACAGTTAAGTTGCCCTTATTGGTCTAACAAAGTGTAAATTGTAATCTCAACCCTTAAATTCATTAGTTGAATTCAAAGACAAAAAAAAGTGTGAAAAGCCCAATAGCATTACCCATATTCTGTCCAAAGCACAGATGAGTCCTAATAAGGTCACTCTCACATATAAAGTTTTTGCGGTTCACCATTGTTGAAATTGTCATTTGGTTTGGTTTTCTTTCACACTGCTCTTTTTCTGGCAGACCATCGTCTGTGAAATGTTACATGATACAGCCCAGAGAAACCAGCAGTGTTTCTGGGTGTTGTTTATATATGACTTTCACGTTGCATAGTGGAGTTTTAACTTGCATTTGCAGATGTAGTGACAAACTGTGTTAATTGACAATGGTTTTCTGAAGTGTTCCTGATCCCATGTGGTAAAATCCTTCAGAGAATGACATTGGTTTTTAATGTAGGGCTGCCTGAGGGATCCAGGTCATGGGCATCCAATGATGGTTTTAGGCCTTGCTGCTTACGTGCAGAGATTTCTCTGGATTCTCTAAATCTTTTGAAAATATTATGGACTGTAGATAATAAAGTCCTTATTCCGTTTTTATTCATGTTTTACAGTGTCCCAACTTCATTGGAATTGGGGTTTGTATAAATCGAGAATTGCATGTTATTTATGAGTACTAGAGTGTGATATACACATAAGTCACATATGACACACACATATGTCAGATGTGAATCAGTGTCCTGGTTTCTTTATGGATTCATTATATCACTTGTAGAAACTTCCACATCCATAAATCAGCTGATTTCTGTAATATTTTCATCCTATAATAAATTCACACTCTGGTCGATGCTTGGTGTGGATGCTGCTTGTCCTCAGCCTCAGATCACTCAGATGTGATCAATTATCTTGTTGTAATTGTTAGACAGGGACAGAAGGGTGATATTTCCATGAGTACAACAAGCTGCTTATTGTTCCTCCTAAACCAAAATCGGTTTTCTCTCCAGTCCTGATTATGCTCCTTCATGCTCCTCTCTGGGGCCAAAATAGTTTTATTTAACCTGGGGGTCATTGCATTCATCAGCAAGCATTTACAGTAATGCTCTGCCAGCAGTGGTCAGTGCCAACATGTAACTTTAGTCTCAAGTGGTCAGACAAGTTTTGAAAATGTGTTTACCCTGAGTAGAGGTGTAGAAATCTTTAAAGCAGAGGTGAATCCACCACAACGAAGCTGAGTCCTCCTCCTGGACCGTTAGATTGATGGTTAGATGTTTGCACTTTGGTTTCAATGTGTGCATCTGAATTAAGTGTTGTACATTAAACAATCAAATCTGAAAATATAAAAGTGTTTTTATGGTTACTTACTTAGTGCATTAATGTGTCCATGAAATGTAGGTTTGTTTAAGAAACTCAGGTTCAGTTTGAATATCATATCAGAACCAATCAAGAACCATCTATTAAAGGGATACACCAACATTTTTTTTCTTTTCGTGTCTGCCTCACTTCTGAGTCCATGACAAGCAGACAAACACCTGCTCAAACACTGGGAGTCAATGGGAATTGTTAGCCTGCCTCTGCCTACAGTCATCAGATAAACTCTTCAGCAACTCGAAACGGTCCGTTGTGCTCATTGTGACGCATTTTTTTATCGTGTTATGTTACGTTATCTTCTCCTATCACTGTATTATCTTCTTTTACTTGTAAATAGAGGCTTTGTTTTGTTGACCTACTTCCGCTGTGGTTTCCGCTGGAGATGTGACAAGTCGACTCTTTTGAACAGCTCTTATGTGAACTATTAAAACCGATTTGCAGTTGTGAGTGAGCTGTTCGTTTGCAAGCCATTCTTAAAGATATCGTCTCGTACCCACACTTTTTACTTGAGTCAAAATCATTGATTTTTAGTTCAGTTTCAGTGAAGTTGGTGTTGTTGTTTCTGCGAATGATCTGACCAGCTGATGGCAGAGGGATACATAACCTCTACATCCCAACATACTAAGGTTTTAAAACACAGGGGCTTCGTCGTAAAGAATCTTGCTGTAACATATTGTCAAGCCATTATAGTTTTTTGAGTAGTTTTAACCTACAAGTGGGTTTATTACTAGTCTTGGTATCATGTACTGTTGTCTACTGACTATCATCTTCCCCTGGGTATCCCTCCCCAGGGACAAAGCTCTCTAGTTCCTTTATGGCACTCACATTTACCAGTACCATGGGCCTCTAGTAACCCCACTTCATAAACCCGAACAAAACCTTTAAAGCTAAAACAACATGAAGACTTTTGAATGGCACGATCTTTTCTCTGCTGCTCCTGGCATGATTCACTTCGTAACAGGAAATCTGACATTCAATTGATTGCAGGAACACAGTGGTACAAGTTTATCATGTAACCATAATTCAGGAACAACGGTGTTCTCTGTGAGATAATTATAAGAATAAAGGCTCAAAGGGGGCTTATGCGCTGAAGTGGATTCAGGAGTTTCTGTGCTGATCAAAAATACCTCTTTACCAGGATAATTATGCCACTTTTAAAATGAGGTGACAGCAGATGGTCTCTTTGTGAAAGTGTTCTTGAGACCTTTTACAGCTGCCATTCCAGTGGTGATGTGCTGTGCTGAGAGTTTGTACTAAAAAGTGGATTTTGAGTGAATAATAACTATTTTTAGGTGAATCAAGTCACATGCTGTTTTACATGACATATAAGAAGTTCTGTATCCCACTTTTCTAAAACCTGTACATTAATGTCTAAATTGGAAAATACTCTCAATTTTGTGTAAGGAGTCGGACAAATGAGGAAATTCACACCCATTTTTTGTTTGTGTGCTGAATGTGACTTCATCATAAGCTATTATGGCAATATATTATATGTATATATAGATACGGTACGTAACAAATTTGTTGGACTACCTGTAATAAAACAGAGAAAGCTGTAATATTTCAGACATCTTTGTAACACTTCTTTAACACTGAGAATTTTACTGTAATGAGACAAACATTTTGAACAAGAATGAGGAAATTACAAACTGAATTCACGTGTTTATTCTCAAATTTGAGCCTCTCAATAGGCTTCTCTGAGTAAACAGAAATTAATTAAGCATAACCTTTGACCATTAAAACTTTTTTTTCTGTTCAGAAATGATGCCAGATAATTATGACTTGATATTTAAATCAAGAAATAATAAAGTGCTTTATGATTTTTTCTGCTTTATTTTTAATTTTTTATAAAACAGTAAATTTGAAATTCATGGATAATAATGATTATTATATTTTAGTCTTAAAAGTATATACTATATATATATATATATATATATATATATATATATATATATATGTATATATATATATACATATATATAATATGTATATGTATATAATATATTGTGCCACTCATTTCGTATGTTTTGTTTTTACTGAATGAATTTTCTTATTTTTATTACTGTTATTTCTTTCATTTTTTTGTATTGTACCCACTTGTGACACAAAAGGAATTAGTCTTAAAAACATGAAAGCAGCCCTTTAATTACTTGAAGATATTTTTTTTTGGCTTCATAAAAAGAAACTTTATTTTTCACATGGCGTTTTTTATAAAGATGAGGGTGTGTTTTTACCAAATGGTTGAAAGTTTTATATTGTAAATTTAAATGTGCAGAGTGGACTTTTTTTTCTTTAACAATACTCTAAAGTTTAGGTTAATAACATGTTTTTTGGGTTACTTTATTTTCCCCTTAATTTACAAATATTCAAATTTTTACAACTGTCAGAAAAAACGTGTCTCATTCAGTTTTTGGTTTAATGGTTATTTAATGTACTTCATGAAGAAATACACTGATTGTTATTTTAGTCTTTTTATGGCCCTTCGGTGGTTTACTGTTTGTGCACAGACATGATTTGGCCATTGCAGGCCCTTTGATTTCCCAAATTTTTCTAATTATAACATAAGCCTCATGTAATTTTCAGCACTGTTTTTTTTTTTTTTTTTTTTTCTGTTTCAACATTAAATACATGAATGACTGAAAGATTCAACAAAAACTGATACACCCCACCAAAGGCACTTTTTCTATGAGTCACATGTAGGCAGAAAAAATGATGACAAAAATCTTTCCTCCTCTCACTCTTCTTCAGCTTGATTTCCTTTCTCTCAAGGGGCTTTTATCGCCATTTCCCATCCATTTCCCAGAGATCTTTGGAGTTCTGGTCCTGTCCATATAGTCGCCATCAACTCACCAGTCTGGAGACCATTTCTGCCATATTACCTTCTGCAGCCTTATTACTCAGGTGCTGGTTTTCCTTGTGACAGTGTTTCCTGTTGGATTCTGACAAACAGGGTTTTTTTGCTTGGTTTGTTTTTTCTATTTGGGGGGTCATTATGTCTTTTTGTTTCTCTGCCAGCATGTAACCTTGACCTACAGGTGAGCCTCATTTAAAAACACACCTTTAGTATCTAAGCTCAAATGCTACAAACTCGCTAAATTTAGTGCCATTGAATGGCTCCTGTTCACTTTTATGATCATGTCTGGAAACAGAAATAAGATGAATAATTGAATTAGGGAGGGAAAACACACAGCTCTATTTGCATAATTCAAAGAAATGTGATTATATATATTTGTGTTAAATACATATAGTATTTGTATTGCAGAAATAATTGCTTTGATAAAAACTTTAGCCTCATAGGTGGCACTAATGCACTTTATGTTATTCTCCACTAGAAAACAAAAAGAGAACAATCAGCTCAGCCAAGTGTGGCTTAATACAAAATAACAGCCCTTTGGCAATCATACTACCTGTAACCATATGCAGTCATATGCAGTATGTAGGTGGTTTCAAAAAATAATGAGCAGCTTTCTGTGTCCATCACACCTTTTCTAGAAACTTCCATGTTGCATTGTTAGCTTTGTATAACTCTTGTTCATCTCCTGAAACCATATCTAGTTCATGGATTCTGCCATGGTCCCCATTTTACTCTGGGATTTTCTGTTTTATTTTGTTAGCAACAAAAGCGAGAATTAGCATCCTCTGAACCAATTACATTGTAACGCTGTTAACAATGGTATAGCACATTTAAGCACAAAAATAGTTTCAGTTCAACAATAAACGGATTGTTTTTTATATGAGACTTTTTAAGGGTTCACTGTAATATTATTTACACTCATACTGCAAAAAAATGCACTTTTCAAAAGGTAGCTATAAAAAGTCTTATACATAGATAATATTTACAACTTTTTTTGGCTTTACTTTTTCAGGCAACATCAATCCAAATGATACTCATTAAATATTCATGAATTTTTTAATATTTTAACCCCCTAAATGCCAGGTTTTGTCATAACACCATAATGTTTTTATATGAAAAAAGGGAAAAAAATATTTATTTTCAGTGTACTGCATGCAAAGTAGATTTTTTTTGTATTATTAAATGCTTAGATATGCCATTGATTAGCAGTGACAATTACTTTCATGCATTATTACTTTTTGCACAGTGTCAAGTACTTAGACTCATACTGATCAGCACAAAAAGTGTGCTTTTCATCAGGCACCTATAATAAATCCTATACACTGATATTATTTCCAACATTTTCGGCTTGTTTTTTTAAACCAACATCAGTCCAAAATCATAAACTTAAATATTTATGATTTTTAAAAAATATCTTTACCCTTTAAATACCAGTTTTTTTTTTGTCATGATGCCACCATTTTTTAGATGATAAAAAGCAGAAAAGAATCATTTTCAATGTACTACATGCAAAGTATTTTTATTTTTTTTTACTTAGATTATTGCAGCCTGGGCAGCATGGTGGTGCAGCAGGTAGTGTACGTGCCTAAAAGCAAGAAGGTTGCTGGTTCAATCTCCCTTCCTTTGCCCTTCTATGTGGAGTTTGCATATTCTCCCCGTATATGTGTGTTCATTTGGTTAATTGCTGACGCCAAATTATCCTTAGGTATTAGTGTGAGTGTGAATGGTTGTATGTCTTTCTATGTGGCCCTGAAATTGGCTGTCAACTGGTTCAAGGTGTACCAGTGTTAGCTGGGATAAGCTCCAGCCCTCTCATGACCCCAAAGGGGTAAGCAGTAAAGATGATGGATGGATTACTGCAACCTGGGATATGTAGGTGATAAGAAATACATCGATATTTATGCATTATTTCTCATCAATTCACACACTCATTTTCATATGGTTAAAATGGCGACACCTAATGGACAGTAGTAAAAATGATCAATTCTAAGGCAAAAGCCCAGATTGGCACCCATAAATTCATTTATAATGCTTTAATGGAAGGAAGATCAAAAATTGCAGTTTGAATGGTTTTAGAGGCACATTTTTTGCTCTTAACAGTCTGAGTGTAACACTTGTTTGTAAACTGTCTATTTTAGACTTACTGAGGAAGCTGAGTTGGAAATAACAAGATCAAATAAAAGTACACAACCTTGCCACGATTCATGCTAAGAATATGCACAAACACAGTCAAAACTTTGGAAAAATGTAGAACTGGAAAAGCACTCCGAGAGCGCAGGATCTGCCAAGCAGGTCAGTTCCACCCATAAATTGTGATTTCCACCCAACAGTATAGTCCCATATTTATTTCATACACACATTGTGGAATAAAAAATATCAGTCTGCAAGAAGTGTGACTATTGATGATATAAATATCATCCAATAGAGTGACCTAGTTAGTAGTTGGTCTTTTAACTTATTGACTAAACCAATTTGCTGCTGCTTGTACAGATGTTGGTGTTGTGCGTGCCGTGGCGCTTCCAGTGGGCGAGTCACCAACCTGTCGGTGGGAGCAAAACTACGGTGCTTCGGTGTGCGGCACGTTTGCTCTTTGTGGAATTTGGGGGTTAGGTTTTTACACTCACACACACACAAACTTCTGTTATGATGGACTATTTCCGTATTGACATTATCAGCAACCTTGTTTCAAGTGAATAACAGGCATGGCTGGAGGGACTGTGAGTGAGCAGAGCTGCCGTGTATGTTCCTATAATGTTAATGGCCTCACAGTAATCTTACTAGTAGTTGTGAGTTATAGAGGACTGGGATGTTTATTACAATTTCTGGAGAGTCTGCTGCCTTAATTTATTTTAGAACCCAAGGCTCTAAGGAACAGCGCTGGGCTTTCTCCATCGACAATTTCTTCCTCCTCTCTGCTATGTCTGTGAGCAGAAGTGCATGCACAGCTTTCAGTGCTGACTGGCTATTCAGCGTGCTGTCCCTCTGCGTGTAACCAGAGCTTGTAACCAATCAGATGACAGAGTAGAGACAGCAGACGGAGCGGCATGGAGAATTCCTCCATTAGCATTGCAAGGGAAGCTGGGAAATGTAGTGACATAGGCTTGAAAAACTAGACATCAGTTTGCAAATAAACTACAATTCCCATAATGCCGTAAATGAATGGGATTATAAACTTAAATTTTTTTTTTGTGACTTCAATCTGGATTGGATCTGCACCAAAATGTAATGGCTTCTTCCTTGGTCCAAACCACACCTGGTAAAAACTTTCATGTAAATCCATCCAGTAGTTTTTGCGTAATCTTTCTAACAGACAAACAGACAAACAAACAAACCGACCCTGGCAAAAACATAACCTCCTTGGCGGAGGTAATAATAAGCGAAAAATGCACAAAGGTCTGTAAGGGAGAAGAGATAGTGCAAAGTGGCCTGTCACACAACCTCACTCATAACTGATCAACATTAGCAGCAAAAGAAAGAACAAAACAGGACATCCCCATCAGAAACTTTATGTTGAGAGCTGCAGTGAGGAGAAAACGAGCAAGTAGAAAACTATGAATGTATTCTGACATCTTTTTAACTCTTTGCCCTTAAAATACAGAAGCTAACACAAGGGATCAATAGTCTATAACAAGGGATCAAGGCATGGGGATGTTGTTACCGAGCCCTCGAGTTCTCCCGTCTCCCCAGTATGTCAAAAGCGAAGTCATTATATTCCCTTCACCTGTATCAAGTTCCTCCACCCGGCTCCTCCACAGCTACTCTCGTCTGCTGCTTTCACTATGATGCCCCGAGGCAGTGCTGATGCAGTGAAATGTGCTGTGAAAATGCTTGGGAGAATATCCACAACCCTCTCGATCAATAAGATTTTTTCCCCCTCAGAAGTCTGCGGCTGTGGGGAGTTAACTTAGGTGAATTCTATTATAACGACAAGCTACAGAGCAGTTTGAAATCCGTAGCGAGGATAATATCTCTGACCTTTACTTTTATCTCCACACAGTTTCACGGGAACAGTAAGTCTCTTGATAATCTGCATCCTGAGAATTGATCAGATAATGGTCCTGTTTGTTAATATTCACGCCTATGAATGTGGCACCGTCCTTGTTTCATTGTTCTTGGACAAAAGAAACTCTAAAAGAAAGAATGGATTAAAGTGACCCCGAAAGACTTGCTGAGACATCGATCCTCCTTTAACCTCAGGAAAGTGTTAAGTCACCATGTTTTAATATTCAAGTGCAACTTTTGAGCTGTAATTTTGGTGAGCTCTTTCAGGGTGTTTTAAATTAGAGAAGAAGTAATCAAGGGTACCGGCTGCCAGTCCGGCCTTGAATTGTAATGTGTTTTGCACACAGCAAAATAGATAGGCATGAATGACTCTGGCCTTTTCCTTCCTTTCTAATTCTCCTTCAGCATCAGAGAAAATTGATAAGGAAAAAATGCCAAGTCACTCAAGCTTTTCTGGGAGCTTTAGAGCAAAAGACAGACAGGCTTGTTTGCTTGTATTTATTCCTCAAACTGTCACGCTGGTCAAGAGTCAATCCGAGTTCAAAATGAAGGAGATGGAGAGAGTTTTGTTGGTAATGCTTAAGGTTCCTCCTTAATGACCAAAAAATAATGCGTAAACGTTATGGATGTATAGACCATTTGCACGTGACATCACAATCTTTTCCATTTCAGATGGACGTCAAGAACGATGCTGTCCAGCATGTGATTGAATGGACTTCTACGCTTAATAAACATAAATGCCCCCTTGGTGAACTTTGACCTACATATGCACCCATAATTATGTACTGCTGTGCAGTGGAACATCCTAACAGGGCTTTAGATGGCAGTTTATATCTTTGAGTCATTTAATGAAGCTTTTTAAAAGCAAACTCCAGACCCAACTTTTTAGTCTGACTTTTGTTTTACTCTCTTTTTCTGCATTAGGTGTTTGTAACTCTGTTTTAGTTCAGAGTTACTATGTGTTTTATTACCTCTTTTTATTTGTTTTCTTTTATTGTTTGGTTTTAAGACTGCGTTTTTTTTAATTCACTTTTAGTGCTTTATTACCTTTATTATACCTTATGGTTTTATCGGTTTAGTCTTAGGTCCTGTGTTTCCTCATTTATGATTAAGGATAGTGTTTCCTCAGTCATCTGTGGCAGTTTGAAGAGTCCTCACTTCGTGTCCCTGCGTGTGCATCTGTGTGTGTGCGTGCTAAGTGATTATGTGTGTTGAATGTGAGTTGGGGGAGTGGGCCGGGTTTTGTATGTTATTTTGTACCCCCTGACATGTATCTGCTTGTGCTACCTTTTTTTTTGTATGAAAAGTGCTTTATAAAATAAAGTCAGGACAACAACTATTCTGCTCCCCTTAGAGGGGTGCAGGGATTTTGTGTTTTTGAATGCTGATGTTTGCATTGCACTGGTTTCCTGGACCTCAGACATGCTAAAAACCTGTAGGATTTTTTGCTGTGTCTCAGATCAATGCTGATAATGACCTCTGTAAAGAACAAAAATTATGAAACTTGTTCTGCTCTTTGCAGCAATCTTAACAAACAAACCTGCTTTTCATGATGTTTTAAGCTGTAATGTAATCGCTAAGAGTAAAAATCTCTTAAGCTATTGAGTTACAACATAGAGGTTTGACTTAGAAGCAGTCATAATATTTCCAGTGAATAACATTATGCTGTTACCCCTCATTTGAGAATTTCCTCTTCATCAAATGATCAACACAAGTTGGTTTTCATGGCTGTGGCAATAATGTATGAATAAATGTTTATTAAAAAATTATCAGAAATGTTTGCTGTTGAGTCCCTGGCCATTTTTGTAGTCCTTATTAGCAGTTCTTTAGCAACCATCATTTTAAACACACAACAACAAGATTCAAACTCAGGCAACATCAGACGCATTTTATTATTTCCCATTAATGTTAAAATCTTAGTTCTTTGTCTCTAATATTCTAAATCCCATATATTTTTGTGCTTGAGAACCAGGAAGTGCTAAATGCTACTTCACTTCTGCAATTTTTGACTTATTCCTGCATCACTCTGCGGGTCAGCTGCTGGAAACGTTGCAACACTAGAAGGGATTCTGGATCACAGCCTTCAGGGAAGTGCAGTCTATGCAGGAGGGGCCCATTTAGGGTGCAAAGAAAGTGCTCTCACACAACAAAACTTGAGACATGGGACATCCAACAGTCTTGCGCCCCTTAGCGGGAGCTCGCACCTGTGCACAAGGGCAAAGGTATGGATAATGGGACAGGGCAACTGGTAAAACATCATGGAAGATGACAGCTCGTTTCCTAGCAACAGTCTCCTGTCAGTCAAACTCTGCCAAGGGAAAGCCCACAAACAGGCTCCAAGCTTTGATGCTGGTTTGCACAAAAATGCCCACTACAGCTGCAGAGTCAGAACACAGCACACACATTCGTATAAAAGAAAAAGGGCGAAGGGTTTTCAGCTCCATCAACTTTTCGTTTTTTAAGTTTGTTTGTTTTTCCAGCCTCTTTGGCAGTGATACAAACACAACTGAACAAGCCATATCCTCTTTCTGCAATCTGATCATCATCAAAAGGAGAGATGTTGCCCCTTGATCTTTGTGAGAGAGATTCTTTGTGTCGGATAAATGAGCTGCAGGTCAAGAGAGACACTGAAAAACTACAAGCACTTTATGCTTTTGATGTTGTGACGTCCTGCTTGTTATTCAGCGCGTCGTTCGTCTGCTAATTTCAATCATATTAGAGGCACAGTGAGAAAATATCCTCCTCGTATTATACTGTACATCAGCTACACTGCTATCGATTCCAAGAGCACTCCTGTAAGTAATTACAATGCATTAGACACCTCTAGAGAGAGGCACAGCGCTACAGAGAGCAGCTTAACCCTGCAGAAACATAACACTTCAAAGAACTCCATGTCCCTGTATTGAAAACAGCCAGAGGTGTTGGAGGAATTGTGTGGTGATAGCTGATGCTCAGGAAGATCTGAATTCACTATTGCAAGTTTATTTCTCCATTACTAAAGAGGCCCTATACCAGGCATCACCAAATGGCGGACCTCGGTCCGGATCCGGACCGAGTGATGGTTCTGTCCAGACCCGTGACCAATCTCTGATAAATTCACAGGAATAGATTTTAACTGAGCATTTCTTCCGACAGTCGCGGATATACAGCGGGCGCTGCTACTCCAGTTAACACTAGAACCGCTACTGTGGTCTGATCACAAGCTGGTCATGCCATGAGTGTTCCTAAATATATGTTCTGTAAGTTTTCTGAAGCTTATACTGTTGTTTAATAAAGCACTAAAGAGGAACAAGACATGATTCATTTTGCGGAGGTGACTTTCCCGCGGCCATCGTGTTTACAGCACGAGCTGCAGCAGCCACAAGCAAATAGGAGGCAGAGACAAATAAACTGCCTGTGCAAAAAAAATAAGACCCTTGTCACCTGCAAGCTTTGCGACTGACCTGTGTGTGGGAAATGCTGATGCGGGCTGAGAGCTTTTGCGCTGTGGTGGCGCTGCGCTGTCCACGGGCTGATCCTGTTCTTTTTCTAATTGTTTACTAATCGAGTTGATCATTTGTTCGTGTTATTTTCATTGTTGCAGTTCTACAGTTTTTAGCACTAGTTTATTTCCGAGTGTTTCATATTTTGCAAGTTCTATCAACACTGTTCTGTTTATTTATTTATTAGCCTATGTGAGTTTAGGTTCATGCAATGTGTGCAGCGCTGTTTGTGTGTGAGAAAGAGAAAGAAAGAGAGAGAAAGACTGAAAGACAGAGAGAGAGAGAGAGAGAGAGAGAGAGAGAGAGAGAGAGAGAGAGAGAGAGAGAGAGAGAGAGAGAGAAAGTTAGGGACAGAGAGCCAAAGAGAGAGAGAGCAAAATCTGAAACATGCGCAAATTAAATAGCTATTTATCTTCCTGTCACTTTCTTGTTACATCATTTTACAACAACACAGCAGAAAAGCAGTTACAGATGACAAATGGTTGTACTTTTAAGAGTTAATTTCTTGTATTATGAAGAAAAAAGAAGAGGAAAAATATTTAGTCAGTGCTCTGTATGCACTTGTTTTTTCCTAAAAAAAAACTTTTATTTATTGTTTTCTGAAGATGTTGACTTTTTTACTTGATGTGTAGGCCTTCAATTCTTGGCTGGGACCTCTTTCATTAAAGAGAAAAAATGGTTTTGGCTCTGTTTGCACTTTTTTATTTATTATAGCCTTAATTAATTTGCCTAGGACTATTTTTATTTATGGTAAAGGAGCTAGCTGTGCACTCAATAAAACATATCCTGCAATAAAAATTGACAAAAAATATTGTTGAAATCATAAAAATGTGGACATAGGGGAAGGCTATAAGACACAATTTGGACTTCAGTTCGGACCTTTTATTGGTGGAAACTTTATTAACTGGACCTCGGTGACTTTTAATTGAATACCCCTGCCCTATACTGGGGCTTTAAAATAATATCATAATTGAACAGACAAGGACCTCGTCTTCAGTTTGGCAACTTTATTCTCCCCTGGTGCTTTATTTTTTTGAAGAGCACTCGTACTGACGCAAAAAAGCACACATGCATGTATTTTTCTGAACAAACATATCCATGACAGTCCCATAGTGTCTTTTATTTAATTAAGACACAATTTTGACCACTTCTGTCTCTTGTCTGCCATGATTTTTGACTTCTTTGATATTTCTGCTGACGGCCTCTGATGAGAGCAAGGCGTCCTTAATTTGCATAGCATGCAGACCAAAGGGGAAGGAATTGTTGAGGGAGTTGTTATCGATTCTCAACAGGAATTGTTTCCCATCCCTACTCTTTACCTCATCCTTGAGCATTTGTTAAGATCTAAAAAAAAAAAGCACCAGCCTACTGTGATTTTGCAGAAAATGATTCATTATCTATCCAAGCATGAGGATCAGCTGTTTACAGGGAGACTGAAAAGAGGAAAAACAACCACTGCCCACGAGACAATCTGGTGCTCTTTTCAGGGATTATGATAAATGGTTTGAGTTAATATAACACTTTTTTAGTCTCTTTAACTACTCAAAGCAGCTTTACGTCACAGGTGACATCTACACATTTACACCCATTCACTCACTGATGGTTTTTGGAGTTTCTATGTCAGTTGTCCATCAGTATCAACTAACACATTCACACTCTTTCATACTCATTTACACACCACTGATGCTGCAGTGGGAACAACTTGGGGTTAAGTGTCTTGCCCAAGGACATATTGCCATGTGACACCCACAATCTTCTGATTACTGACCAAGTGAACTTATAGACTGCGCCACCAACACTCACTGCAGTTTGTTTTGGATACATCAGAATACTTGTATGAGCACAGAGAACACACAGCAAAACATCTGCTGATGGAGACTTAACAGGTTTGAATCATAAATGAAAAAAAACTCAATGGGAACTGGAGAACATGAGAATATCCTGGTTACCTCTGGATGCAGGTGTGTACATTCTGGGCTTCTGTTGTCAAATTCAGTGAAATACCAGTGTAATTTGGTAAAAACACTTCAGGATGTTTCAGGATCAGAGGATGGTAGAAGCTAAATTCCTGGGCATACACATCTCTGAAGAACTCTCGTGGTCCACAAACACAAAAGCAATAACAAAGAAGGCCCTGCAGCGACTAGATTTCCTGAGAATTCTCAGGAGAAACCACCTCGAACAGAAACTGCTGGTGTCCTTCTACCGGACAGTCATAGAAAGCACATTCACCTATTGCATCACTGTTTGGTATGCAGGGAGCCCGTGGGCGGACAGGAGGGCTCTGCAGAGGGTCATTGGCACAGCCCAGAAGATCACAGGCTGCCCTTTACCCTCACTGGAAGAGCTCGCGAACTCCCGCTGCCTCAGTTGGACCAAGTCTACACTGCCCACCCTGCCCACTACCTGTTCAACCTGCTTCCCTCAGGCAGGCGCTACAGGTCAATGAGGGCATACGCTACCAGATTTACAAACAGTTTTTTCCCCTGGGTCATACGATCACTAAACAAACAGTAAGCCTGTCCAATACTGCCTGCATCCTACACACCCCTCTTCCCCCTGCAATGAACACTCAATCTACCTCTGGTAATGATTATTTTTTTACCTCCATAATCCTGCTGCTTCTTACACACGGGCATTCTTGGGCAGGACGGTGGGTTTGGTTGGAAGGGGTGGGAGGATGTACATCCTGTATGAGTGGATGTGTGTGTGCGTGAGAGAGTGTAGTGAGGGTCAAGTGTATGCGGGGAAGGGGGGGTGTCTTGTTTATTATCTACTGCTTATTTATTTATTTATGTATATACTATTTTACTTGTAACCACTGTCCAGAGTAGCACCTTACATTTCGTTGTGTAAATACACTGTACTTAGTGCAATGACAATAAAACTTCTGTTCTATTCTATTCTGTTCTAATGTGTGTAAATCTGCAGTCTGTGGCACTAGTCATGCAGATGCCTCTTGCTGTAATCAACATTTAAACTTGTACAGACTCAAATCAACATTTTCAAACTCAAAAGACAACCCAGAAGGGCCGAGTGAAAGTTTAACTTCAAAAATAAGTATTCAGCTTTCACTGTTTGTTCACTGGTTGAAGACACTGCCATGTTTTTAATGATTAGTTTACTTGACAATTGCTAGCATTAGCATTAGCCCGCAAAGCGTTTCTGATGCATATGATACTTTAAGCTTCATGAAAAGACTCGCAGATACACAAAGGTCTTGTTAAAATGGTCCTCTACACGGCAGAGGACAATTCTGGATATGTAGGTTAAAGTTCATTATGGGGGCATTTTTATTTATAAAGTCTAGCAGTTCATTCAGTCACATGCTGGACATGCAAATGGTCAATAGCAATAACATTATAGTAGATAAAATGATATTTCCGAATTATAAGATATTATTATATTTTTCCTTCTATTTCCACTCATTATCTTCAGCTTTTCCTCTTAACTAATTTTGGGTGCCACTGGTGCCTCCCATGGACGGTTGGCATCCCTAGCATAAGCCAAGGGCCGGCTCTGCATGATGGGATGGACTCCAGAGTGATAAACTGTTTTGATGATCCATACAAATCCAAAATCAGAAAGATGTACAGTATCTGAACCATCGTATTGTATCAACAATTGGTTATCTTTATCAATGAAAGTGCAAGTAGCTATTGCGTATCAGCGTTCAGTCCAAAAAAATGTTAAGGCAGGATATTTCCCAGCTCTACTCTGTGCTGAGTAAGATCTGTCTGCATAATGAGATCCAGGTAATCCTGATAACGTATCACCTCAACCTTTTCATCAAACAAAAGCTGCTTTATTCACAGGTTCTCTCTCACGTCTGAATGATAAAAAAATCTCACATTTCAGCTTTCAGAAATTGAAACACAGATTTAAACGTGATAAATCTGTGCCTGTCTGTGGCTTTGTGTGCATGAGGCATGAAACTTGGCACTGAGTGGAGCTGACAGTGAGTTGAGCTCAACTTATGAAGTCCAGCAGACGTAATTGCAGTGACAACAGCAGAAATAATCGAAAATGACAAGAAAAGCACAGAAAAAACATATTTCCTCTGCTCCTCCTATGACAGTATTAGATCTGTTTCCTTGATCGTGGATTTCCTCCAAGACCTGTTGGGACCATGCACATTCTTTCTAAGGTCTAAAGTTCATGACTATAAACAAAAATAAATGTTGTAAAGCCTCCGTTGTAATCAATAAGAGTTTAAAAACGTAAAAAAAAAAGTTAATGATACTACATTATCTGATGGCCAGTAATAAATCTGATTGACTGAATGATCATCCAATCACAACCCAGATATGTGTTTTAAATATATAAATATATCCACCATCCCCAAGTACGTTCTATGGGCTCTTGCCCAGATGGATGGCAAGGCAAGTTCATGTGCAGTGCTGGTTTTTAAAATAGTCATGAAAAACTGGAAATGTAAGCTAATCAAAAGCTGCTGTAAACAATAATAACTTTAACAATAACTTTATTTGTATAGTACTTTTTAAAAACAAAGGTTAACAAAGTGCTTTGACATACAGGCAGGAACGTACAGACAGCAAAGCACAAGAGCTTCAGCACAAAAGGAAATAAAAAATGAAAAAGCTCAATTTAATTCAAAGAACCCTTCCAGACAAACACAAAAGGCATAATAGACACTAGCAAAAAAAAAAAAAAAACCTGAGAGGAGAGTATCAGTGCTTCCTGTGTCTTTCAACCCAACGGTGCTTATGGGATGGAGAAAATTACACAAACCATGAGGAAAACCTAAAACCCAAAAAGTGGGCACAACAATCTAGGCCCAGTCACTGAACACAGAAAAACACAGGACCCCATGTGACCCCACCAAGCAAATGAGTCTTTAACCTTGATTTAAAAGAACTGAGAGTTTCTTGAAGTTTGTTTCAGATCTGTGGAGCATGAAAACAGAACACTGCCGACCCATGTTTGGTTATGACTCTGGGGAGAGATAGCAGACCTGAACCAGAGGACCTCAGCGTTCTGGGTGGTACATATGGTTAAAGGAGGTCCCTGATGTATCTGAGACCTAAACCATTCACTTTACTGAAGATGACTACATGGATCAGTTTTTCAAGATCCTGATGACCTTTAATCCTGGAGATTTTCTTCAGGTGATTGTAAGCCAACTTTGTAATGGTCTTAATGTGGTTTTGAAAGATCAGGTCTGAGTCCATGACTGCACCCAGATTTCTGGCCTGATCTGTGGTTTTAACTGAAATAACTGGAGCTTGTGATTGCTCTTCTTTTGGTCCAGAAACAGCTACCTCAGTTTTATTCATGTTTGACTGGAGAACACGATGGCACGTCCATTCATTAATTCGCTTTATGCTCTCACACAGTTTGGTGAAATTTTACCGTTGGTTTCAAAGTGTGAGGCTGATCTCCCCTGGGGTGGCAAGAGAGAATTTCAGGAGATGCAGAGAGGAGCTAGCAAACCAGCCAAAAAATGTTTTGCCCAGCCAAAGTCTGCTAATATTGGAGTGAACATGAAATATTTTTTGAATATTTTTGAGGACACAGTTTCTGTAGTAAACGGAGAAAAGTGAAGAACTGGGAAAGATATTTTGCAAACAAAAATGTTTCTGACCTGTGTCACCATCACACAAGCACACAGTTATGTTGTTCTGCATGACTGTGTTAATGAAAGATCAAACGCACGAATAAATATCATTAAAGGGAATGTTTGACTAAAGGACAGGTTCAATTTAATATCAAACATTTAAGCATGAATGAAAAATGCTTTGATTTGAGCTACAAAATATTTGGCAGGGCTTCTCTCCCTTAATTCTGCAATGATGTGTTTTTTAAAGGTTAAAAAATAAAATTCCTCCATGTTGACTTCATCATCTCTTGCTGCCTTAATTAAAAATAAAAGTACACATAAAATGCGTCAGTTTTGAATTAGTTATAGCATTGTTTCTCTACCAACAGAATCCAGTCATGTCGGCATGCACACACTGACATAGAAACAATCCTGGAGGACCAACACACCTCCATGGACATCATTGATTTATTCAACTCTTCATTAAGACGATGTAGATGCAATATGACAGAGACATGATAATAGCCTGTGCCAGCTGGCCTTCTAACCAAAGTAAGCACTCCAGCCCCTGAAGGGCCGTGCCTCTGTTGAAACAAATGAAGAAGAATATTAGTTGTTTTACAGTCACTACAGAGGAACACAACACCTCAGGTTTTTCAGCAACAAATCTCAAATGAACTTCGACCGGCGTGTTTCCCAACGCAGCTTACTAATAACAAGCAGAGAAGTGCATCATTAATTCATGAGTGGTGGGGGTGGCAGTGGAGATGTGTTGATGCCTCAGAGGAGGGTAATTAAACAGATAGAGCTGTTTCCGTGCAGTAAGGCGAGCTCGCTCCGCTGTGCCACAGGAGACGAGATGTGTCTGTTGATGCTCAGGAGGGTTCCTATAATTTAACTCAGACCTGAGACTCACATGTGCTGAATGTTGACTCCAGCGACTCCCAGCTTCAAAGCACACATGTGTATGTATGTTTGGTAAGAGGGGGGTCTAACATGTTCATCTCTAGGGTGTTTTGACAGGAAACAAGTTCTGAACTCTTTACATGATCTTCCCCGGGATACCCTGGCTTG
This sequence comes from Cetoscarus ocellatus, assembly GCA_037902135.1. Taxonomy (NCBI): domain Eukaryota; kingdom Metazoa; phylum Chordata; class Actinopteri; order Labriformes; family Labridae; genus Cetoscarus; species Cetoscarus ocellatus. The sequence continues at coordinate 3,467,523 of JBAMNC010001119.1, forward strand.
TTTAAGACCAAAAAGAATATTCAAGATACTGAGCATTTATTAATATATGCAGTATGTTGGCATCTTAACCCTTTGAGTACCTCAAGTTTGCTTTTCATCCTTTTTTGTCATTTTAAGTACAAACATCATGAAATCTGTCAGGCAATTTTTTTGAACAATTAAAAAAAAAAGGACTGATGCTGACAAACTCACTGACATAATAACGATTGCAATAAACCCCTGAAAGAAACAGAATTTTTAAAAGCCAATGGAAAATAAAGGAGTTTTTATCATTACAAATGACGGAGATATTGAGAAAGTGAATCAGCAATTGAAGGATTCATTTTTTAAAATTATATTATTATTAGAACTGATCATGTAAAAATTAATTCAATAAAAAAAAAAAATGTAGATTAAGTTTTTAGCATATAATGGAAAAAGGACATATTTGGTACTGAGGGGTCTGAGTGTGACTTTTTTTATTTCAAATTATACATGAAATCTATTTAAAGTAAAACTGATGCTCAACTTGTCATATTCAAGGTTGCAATAACCATCTGAAGAGAAATTAAATTTGCATTAACTATATGGGAAGTATTGATTATTTTGTGTTTCATCATTATAAATGACTGGGTTGTTGTCTAAGTTGACTGGCAGTTAATTTCTAGAAATGGTCTCCACTTTTGTCTCCCAAACTATTTGTAGTCACTCCCTTTAAAAAAATGTGAGTTTCCTTCAATTTGTTCCAAAATGTCCTCAATTTTCAGAGCTGTCTCTATCAGTTTTTAAAACTCGTCTTACAATTCGTTTTATTCCGATATAACCCCACGAGACTCTGCTCCTGTTTTAGTGTTTATGGTTTGTTTTAGTTGCTTGTTTTTATTGTTTTTAAGTTGCTTTTAAAAACAATGAAACAATTATTTTAGTGTTAATACCTGCTTTATTTTAGCCATCGTTTTTTATCGTTTTATGTCTGTGTTGTTTTGTCTATTTCTGTACAGCGCTTTGTTTAGGCTTTGGCTGTTTTCAAAGTGCTACATAAATAAAGATGAGTTGAGCTGAATGGAGAGTATTTCTGCTATCAGACTAATACTGAGTCGTCCATAGTTTCCAAAGATTTTGTTCAATGTTTTCAGAGGGTTTTGATGTGCATGGGTGCCCAGAACATTCATTGTCTTGGACATCCTCTCTGCCTTCACTAAACCTCCTGGGCCATTCAAACACTTGTGCACATAACCTGCAGTGTTCCTCATACACCTCAGTTAATGTACAATAATGTAAAGTTCATGTGTTGCCCAACTTTTAAGCCTATCATTTTCTGATGCCCTAGCAAAAACATGGACTTCAAATCAGTGGCATATCCTGACACACCAGATGGGCCATTCAATATATGTCACTTGTCCAAAGAGCCCATAGAAAGTGTTTGACAATGGGCAGAACCTTTCAATGGCATATTCAGCAGGTGATTCAGCCAATCAGATACTGTAGCTCTACTACTGTGGTGTAAAGGACAGAACGTGAGCCACTTCATAGAACAGACCCTCTCCAAAACATGAAGTGGAGCAAGAACATCTATTATGTCGAATTATGTAGAGTTATTTGTTTGTTACTCAATACAGAAATGTGATACAGATCTGGTAAAAGTTACTACTGTAGCGTGTTAGCATCTATGCTAGTCTGTGTCCTGCTGATATCCCACTTGTAGCTCCCCTCTCTTTCAGCTCCAAAGGATGCTGATTAGGCCGTCCTGCTTAGAACAGCTTGATTATAAACATTAAACCAGGCAATTCCAGCTGCACTGCAATGTTATCAGTAGCTAGCAGTGACCTAAAGATGTCACTTATTGTATTAATAAACAAACTGACTAAAAAGGCAAGCACCACCTTTGGTATCTCCCAGGACTGGGTTGAGCAGGTGGCTATTGTGAACAATGACAGGCACCCACTTCATGCCCTGGAGGTTTTTCGGCAGAGCACCTTTAGTGGCAGGCTGATTCCACCAACAGCTAGGACTGAACGCTATAGAAGTCCTTCCTCTGGCCGCTACCAAACTCTTTAATGAGCAATAGCTCACTAGCTCTGACCCATTCATGTGCAATGCTCCAGCACTTTACTACTCCAGTCGTAGCTTTTTAATTATTTTTAATCTTATATGTATTTTGTATTTTATCTGTTTTTATTTTTCTGTTGTTACAATGAGTGAATGATGACTGAATGCACAGTTGCTGTAACAATTGCAATTTCCTGTGAAGGAATATCTATCCATCTATCTATCTATCTATCTATCTATCTATCTAACAGCAGCTGTGGGTGAAAACCCAATCTTAAATGTTTAACACTTTGTTTGACTGTGAATACTGTGATTTTATCCTAATATGCGCAGGGGCATTATTTATTAGCAATACCTTGTATATTAAGTAATCAGCACAGCACAAAGGAGAGGAAAAATATGATATTTCTTCTCTTTTTCAGAGTGATTTTCAAAGAAAAGGCAAAAGTGTGCATGACACAACTGATTTAAAAACTGCAATAAAGACCTTTCAGAATGTTCAATATTAAGCTTTTGTTGGGCTGCTTCAGAGACATGTTGATTTGATTTTAAGCTGTATGAGAATTCTCTACTTGCAAAAGGAGTGCTTGGCAAAAGAATTTTCTGACAAACAGCTTTGTTTTAGTGGAACTGTGGCTCTGTTTCAGTATTACATTCTTTTACTAACTCTTGCAGCATAATTCACTTTATTCCCTCCTCCCATCTTGTCACTGTGTTAAGAAGAGACAAATTTCTGACAAAAGCTTATTGTTATATAAAGAAATCTATGTAGTACATTTCTGAAATACTCTGCTGTGGTAGTTTGAGCTCACAGCATCAAAGACTCGTGCACAAAGTCTGTCTCAGGTGACCCAAAGGTCACATATAAGAAGGCTTTTGAGAGCTTTTACATTCCAGTCATAGAAATACACCTGTTGGGCTTCATTCTTTATACCATGGAGAAGGTAGCCTCCATCGCCAACTTTGTAGATTAACTGACGAGGGAAAGGCCTGGATATTACCTCTAAAAAGCCCTGTCTCAGGAAGAATGCAGAGAGAGGACTAAATAGTGGCTAAATGTTGTCAGACGCTCCACCACTATTAACAGACCTTTCCCTATTCTCTTGTATCTTCCTCATCATAATATTTCTTCCTGTTGTAAAATGTCACTCCAAAACATTAACTGAAAGTGGCAGCTGATAGAGATCCTAATACTATAACAGGTAACATGATAGAGTGTATTAGCTTAGTGCTCACCAATGTTCTGAAGATGAAGAAATTCTCACCTCCCAACCAGCTAAATTATTAATCCAAACACACCCAAAAAACCATAAAACCATACTTATATCAGTAGATTTTCTTCCTAACAATGAAAATGGTAAGATTCTCCATCATAACAGTGCAGTCAGGACCACTTTGTCAAGAAAAGACACTGGAACAGTTGTTTAAATTTAGCATAATTTGCAGTTTTTTTATTTGCAGGTATTTGAATTTGGCAGTATGATGGGGGCTCTCCCTGCCCTTCCATGTGCAGATGTCCAAAATCCTAAGCAGGAACAGAACACATTCATGCCCTCTTTGTACCTTAAAGGGAAGCATGAAGTAGAGAGAGAAGCAGCAAAATCCCCACAGAGAAAGCACCAATATCAGCTGACATTGATTAAGTCAGAAAAATAGCAGAAAGGAGGAACTGGTTTGGAGGAGGGTTGCAAAGCAGCTTGCAGCAGGAGCAGCAGAGAGTAGACAGGCTAGAGCAGCTTAAATGAGATGGTCTGAGTGTGTTTAGCCAATGGCAGCTTAGAGGCAACCAGCTGGCTGCCAGCATTGATGGGCTAGCTGTTGATTAGCAGTTTAACAATGTAATGCTGGCCTGTTAGCAACCTTGACTCCATGTCCTGCCAGAGCTAACACTATGCTCAATTTTGGAAACCTACCTAAAGTGACATTCTGGCAAAGACCACTGTTTAAACTGGTTTACACACTTTCCCAGATACACACTGTTCCAGATACTTCACAAGGGTCCAAAATGCATAAACTTTAAGTTTACATCATTATGTTTTTTCCAGTGCATGTTTGTTTGTTTGTTAACAAGATTACACAAAAACTACTGGACAGATTTGCTGAAATTTTCTGTAAATGTTCGTAATGAAACAACTTAAAAATGATTAGACTTTGGTGGTGATCCAATTAACCACCATCAGTGAATGACCATTTTTGCTCAATAACTGTCTGACTTATAATGACATCAACATCATTCTGGGTGCCATGTGTAGGTTTTCAGGGTCAACGAATTATAGGTGTAATAGCAATATGTGAGCTACCTTGGCGGAGGTTTGCGCTCTCCAAGTGCTTTCTAGTTACTTCAGTTTCTTGCGTGTTTTATGTGATGTTATAATGTACTGTATTGTAGAAATGAAAAATCAAAAAGCCTCTGTCACAGCTCCACTGAGTGGGACATGCTAGCTGACACCTCTCTTGCCCTCCAGCCTTAAGCACTGGTCACATTACTGATGGTAATGAATTAGGAGGCTGTTGTAAGCTTGAACTGAAAACTAAGGAGAATTTTTGCCTGAAACAGGAAATGTGAGTCTTTTCAACCAATAATAAGTCAGTTCATATTCACATTTTTCTCTACATATTCACAGATTTCTGCACCCTTTAACCGAACTCTTTGAACTCTTGCAGATTAGTTTACACTTATTAAGAAATGCCCACAGATCTGCATAAGCAGTTGTGGATCTTTCTAAACAGTTGCAAATGCAAACTCCAATTCCAGTGAAGCTGGGACATAATGTATAATGGAAATTAAAAGAGAATCAAATTATTTGCATTTTTTTTCCTACATATTTTTACTTGAATACAAGACAAGACATTTAAAGTACAAGATGAACAACTCCTTTTAATTCTTTTGGCTAACATTCACTCATTTTGATTTTGATGCTTGCAAAAAATTCCAGAAAAGCTGCAACAGGGGCAAGTTTACCACTGTGTATTATCACCTTTCCTTCTAACAACACTCAATAAGTGCTCGAGAACTGAGGACACTAATTGCTGAAGCTTTACGGGCCAAATTTCCCATTCATGCTTAATGTTATTTCAGTTGCTCAACAGTCTAGGGTTTCCATTTTGCGCTTCATAATGCGCCACATATTTTCAATTGGAGACATGTCCGGACTCCAGGTAGGCCAGGCTGGCACCCGCACTCTTCTACTACAAAGCCACGCTGTTGTGAAATGTGGCTTGGCATTGACTTGCTAAAATGAGCAGCAACGTCCCATGCCATGGGCACTAACACATCCTCATACACATGCACACGTGCTGGCTTTTGAAATTTGCGCTGATGACACTCTAGATGGTCATTTTCCTCTTTAGCCCGGAGGACACAACATCCATGATTTCCAAAAACATTTTAAAAAGTGGACTTGTCAGACCACAGCACAGCCTTTCACTTTGCATCAGTCCAATTCAGATGAGCTCAGTCCCAGAGAAGCCGGTGGCGTTCCTGGGTGTTGTTGATAAATGGCTTTGGCTTTGCATATTTTAATTTCGTTTTATAGGTAAAACATTTGTTTTTTCTTGAATCAACTGCTCATTGTTTGCATACTGTTTGAATGTAGAGTATGTATATGCGTGTTAAGCTGTTGTCATAATGGCTTGAGTCTGTGGCTAAAGGCCACTTTGGAGAGACTTATTTATTATAGGCTGGTTGTTGAAGTGGTTAACGATGAAACACTGGTTTGATAACATAATAGCATATCCAATAAACACTTCTCATGTGATAGTTTGCACAGGCAATATGCAAGTGACTGGTGTGCTCTGAGGGAGGGGGTTGATGACATTTTTTTCCTTTAGAAACTCCTTCTCCTTTCAACTCCTTTTTTGTGTTTACAAAAAGTTAGATGTTATCACTTAAAGTAGAAGATGTATGGAGAAACACCTATCAGACTGGATCTGTTTTTCTGCTCCAAAGTCATTGACACTTTGTGAACAACCTGACCTCCAAAGCAGCATTTCCACATAAAAGAAACAGGATTTACTACACTTGCAATGAACAAATCTGCCAACATAAATGTAAATCCATAGATACTCAGCTTGCTTTTGACATTGTTCCCTTTAACCTCCATAACAGCATAACAGAAAAAAAAAATAGCAATCTGTGCAATAAAACACGAGAAAGAGGGCTGGATAGAAGTGATATAGTGGCAGTTAAAGGTTAGAGTTAGACGATGGAAACCTTGAATGACTTTGGAGAGAGAGGTCGATAGAGCCAGGACTGTGTGCTCTTACAGATTATTTGAAAAGTTGTTTTGATACTTGTGGGTACTCCCGCTTCAGCACAAGCTGAGTTTGTGAATGCCATATCGTGACTCATGTCAGTCACACTCTGAACAAATGTGCTAACCTCCCAAACATTGATAGGGTGCTTGCTCACTTGTCCACTCCAAATCTAACCACAAATTATTTTGTTGCTAATTACAAACGGAGCTACTTAGATTTTCCTGACTTTCCTTGACAAAGCCTTGGCTGGTCCATGACAAGATATGAGAAGTGTGATTAACACATTCAAACTGTTTTTAATGCCCCATAAGCACCTCATTTTGAGACTTGTTGCAATCTTAAGTCTATCCAACAGGAGGAGCAGTGGCTAATATGATCACAGGGATTCAAAATTGTGGCATTTTCCACCACAAATACTATTTACATTCTCTCTTTCCCCAATAGAAAATGCACTATAAACACTCTCAACTATTACTTTAATAGGACATTTAATTTTACAAAACAATTTTGCAGTCATGAGCTGGATTGAATGCTTTTTATTTTGCATTTGCAGGCACAGGTCCTGAATAGGTAATATTATTATTATTATTATTATTAATAATAATAACAATAATAATAATAATAATAATAATAATAATAACTTGATTTGCATAGCACTTTAAAAACAGAGGTTTACAAGGTGCTTTGACAAACAGGCAGGAACATACAGACAGCAAAGCACAAATGCTGAAGCATTAAGCAAACAGAAAGCTCAATTCAGTCAAAAACGCTTACAGACAAACACAAAAGACTCAGTAGACACTAGCATAAAAGAACCTAAGAGGAGAGCATTGGCACTTCTAGTGTCTTTCAGACCAGCAGTGCTTATGCAATGGAGAAAATTTCATGAACCACAAAGAAAGCCTAAAACCCAAAAATGGGCACAACAATCCACACCCAGTCACAAAACACAGGTGAGACGCAAAGACTGTTTGTGCCCCTACTTTTAGATGTTAGATAATAAGATAATAATGTGGTAATGGCATCGAAATTATACATTTATTTATTTACAGATCATTTCTAAGTCTCCTGTTATGTCACTACAATTCAGGCACAACCCCAGAGAGATGGGGCCTCTTCCTGCTTTAAAGGACTCTGATTGTGCCATGCCATTACAGGCCAAGCATAACTGTTGTAGACTGGAACTTACCAAGATAGATCTCTCTGACATTGAATCAGGGGGATCCAGCTACACTGCAAGGTTAGTTGCAGACAGTCTGTCCACTTGACTACTTTTTTAAGAGTATTTGGCAAAAGTAGAGAAAAAAAAATAAGGCTTTAGGTTAATCAACCATCAATTTTTAATTCAGGCAGGGCCTTTCTGTGTGGAGTTTGCATGTTCTTAAGTTGATTGGTGAATTCAAATTGTCCTTGGGTATGAGTGTGAGAGTGAGTGGTTATCTGTCTCTTTATGTAGCCCTGCAATTGGCTGGCAGCTGGTTCAGACTGTACCCTGCCTATTGCCCAATGTCAGCTGGGATCGGCTCCAGCCCCCACGACTCCCTGAAAGGGATAAGCAGTATAGATAGTGGACAGATAGATATTGTTAATTTTTCCAAGTTTCCCATAAATATTGCTGTAATGTTTTGGCCATGATAATCATGCAGTGAAATCAAATCGCACTGTGAATTTATGAAGGCTTTTGGGTTTCAAGCTATTATTCAGAAACAGCACATGGACTGGTTTTGATGACTGCCTCCCATCGCCTGGCTAAAGAATTGTCAAACTATAAGCTGATGTAGAATTTAGCCTAGAAGAAACTTTCATCCTAATCCCCCTGGAGCAGACTGTAAATTTCCACCCGAGTGACCGGCACAGAGTGTGTTCAAGAGGTGAGGTAAGAAGAAGCAGTGGTCATATGGGTCAAGAGTAACGTTGCATCTCGCTGAAGAGCCCTCTGTGAGCTGTGTTAATAGGTGTGGGTCAAACGGCGAGTATGAGAGTGTGTGCCCTCCTGCAGATTGATTCCTGCTGAGACAACTTGAAAAAAGCATTGAGCAAGGCTGCAACGTCGCAGTGATGAATTAGATGTGCCACAAAGCATTATATTTTCTCTGATGTGTTCAGAGCAATAGGTTCAGAGGCACTTTGTCATTGCTGTGAGAAACTCATTGAAGGATGTATTTTCTCAGAGCAGCTCTGAATTTGATGAAAAGTAAACTGGAGCAAGGTTTTGAAGTTCACTTGATTGTTCCGTCCCCAGTCAGAGAAATAATGACCACCAGGGGGGGAATAAATCCTTTTACTTTTTGCAGCTAAGGTTCTGTGGTAACATATTCAAAGCTGTTCATAAATAAATGAGCAGATGTGTCCTCCACTAGTCCTGCTTCTCTTATCTCAGAGACAAAAACAAGGTTCAATGTGTCATCAAAATGGTGGTAAAGTGCACATCCTTGGAGCTTTGAAATATTTGATCAGAGTGTGAGGCTGTAGATTTGTTTACATCCCTATTGACAAGCCATAAAGAGACCTGAGTCCTAATGTCCTGCACTCTGGCAGTCAATACAACCTACGTCAACTAGAAACGTGCCTATCTGATATTAATTGTTGGACTTCTTAATGACAAAAGTGAAGTTCTACTGTTTTCATTACCAAAAAACAATAAACATCGCTGGAAATCTTAAACTGTGGCCACAAAATGTCAAATCATTAGACCTCAACTCTGACTGTCAAATTAAGAGAGTTACCCAGACTTGTTTTCATCAACTCAATTTAATTTCAAAAATCAAATCATTTTTTATCTTGTAATGATTTACCCAGAGTAGACCATGCTTTTATTCTGTCCCTCTTTGATTACTGTAATGCTCTTTACTCTGCAATATGAGTCTTCACTTATTCGGCTACCAGTCAAGAATCGTATCGATTTTAAAATGTATTACTAACTTATAAAGCTTTCCATGGCCAGGCCCCTTGTTACATCACTGATCTGCTGACCCCATATGAGCCTAGACGTCCCCTCAGATCAGCTGATCAGGGTTCACTTGTGGTACCCAGAGCCTGACAGACAAAGTGTTGTCCAGCTTTTTCTATACAGGCACAAAGGCTCTAAAAAGACCTCCCTGCTGAAATCCAGTTTGCGTACTCTGTCTATTCTTTTAAGTCCTTTCTTAAAACACTCTTTTATTAAAATGCTTTAACCAGATGAAAACGCTTTCATTGTTTTGATAATGTTTATTAATAGTATGCATTAATGTCACTGCTTTCTATTTTCATCTATACATTTATATTTTTTAGTCTGATTTGTGATCCTTTGCAAAGCACTTTGTAACTGTAAGAAAAGTGCTATGTAAATAAAGGTTATTATTATTGTCCTTATTATATGCTGTGTGCTGTAGCTATACAGATAATTGATCATGTCCTCATTTTAGTTTGTAAACAGTACGTTCAAAAACAAGCCCCAAGTAATGAAGTTGGGACGTTGTCTTAAACAACAAAACAGAAAAATCCTTTTTGACATACTTAATTAATTACACAACAAAGACAAGATATTTAATGTTGTTTTTATTTTTTGTAATTTTTTACTCATATTAATTTTTGATGCCTGCAACCCTTATTAAAAACGGTAGTATGGTAGTCACAAAATCTTATTAAAAACGTATGATTTCTGTTGGACGATCTCATGCACAGAGGATCCGTGTCAATGGCATAACTAAATAAATGAATGAATAAACAAACAAATAAATAAGATGCTAAATGGGATAAATAGTGATCACACCATCCCTAATTTGAACAAACTTTGCTTTTGTTTTCCTGAAAAGGACACTGAGTGTTTTCCAGACAATTAAAGTTGCAGGTGTTTCTGGGGCATATGCTGCGTGTACCCCCCTCTAATCAAAGAGTCTGTAACCTAACCATCTGCTTTTTAAAGTCCATCTGTCTTTGACTATTAAACAAATGAAAAGGCAAGATAACACAAAACCTCAGAAAATAACATCACAGAGGAGGACTTCTCAAAGGGCTTGTCATCACAGTGCCTAAAACTGGTGCAGCTATGTCCTGCAGTCGCTCTGGGGCTCCAGGTTATTTTTGTACTCTAAATGAGCCACCCTCAAATGTCTTGGGAAGCAGTAAACTCATTATTAGACCGCAGTGCTCTTAAAAGGATTCAAATGATCATTTCTGTTGATAGAATATTTGCAGCTATTAAAGTAATCGCTAAGTGCAGAAATATCTGGTAACCCATAATCCCCAACACAACCAACCAGGCTCACTAAGGTCACTAAGGTCACTTTCACATCTACAGACTCAGTTCAGGGGTGAAGTTGTAGCACTGCCAAATTTTCCACTTGGTTTGGTTTCTTTTTCTTCATCAGGTGGACTGAAGCCTGTCAAATGCAAAACAATGTTTTTTAAAACAAACTCAAGACCTACCATTTTAGTCTGGCTTTTACCTGGATTACCTTTTAGTGTGTTTATTGGTATTACGGCACCCTTTTGTTATTATTATTATTATTATTATCATCATTATTTCACTTTATTATTATTTTTATATATTTATTCATTTATTTATTTTACTTCATTTCAATTTATTATTATTTTTATTCATTTTATGATGTATTTAATTTAACACTTTAACCTAACCTCCAGTGTTTACTCATTTCAAACCTTTTAGATGGCGTTTCCTTGGTGCGTACTGGGTACAACAATGTTCCTGATGTACTATTGTCTTTTATTTATGGTGCATTTTACCAATACTGTGTATGGATTGTGGGGTGGGTGGGTTCGGGGATTGGGTGGAGTGGGTTTAGGTCATACTTCCTTTCATCTTATTTAATTTATCAAATAAAGTTTGTTTGATTGATTGATTGATTGATTGGGTAAGTAATACAGCTACCTGCTACTAGTTGGGCCTGTAGCTGTGGTCTTTCTTCCGACATCCAGCGTTTTGTTGCACTACAAGTGATAACATTGTTTAGATCAGAGCAGTTTGGAAGTTTTCCGTGCCATAAAATAAAGATGAAGCTGCATTTAGGCTATGTCAGGTGTCACTTGCATATTGAATAGACCAATCTGTATCCACATTTTACATGGACTTCTAGACACTAATCTGTAAAGAAAATCAAAGGCTGGCAGTTCTAACAATGTTAATTTAAGATGCACTCTGCTTGATACTGTCAGTGAACACTACGTTAGCCTGCATAATGTTGTTGTATTCAGCCAAAGTACAAGCTACAATTTACTGTATTCTGCTTCACTTGCCTTGTTTGGTTCAGGTGATTTTCACACCGACTGCAAACCAGAGTTTGGCTTTTTGGTCTGCACCTGAGTTTGTGTAAGCTTTCACACTACCCCAAATCAATCGAACTGCCCAGGAACCAGAGTTTGTTTGGCCCAGACCAAATGTGTTGAGTGTGAAAGCACCTTTTATTTCTCAAGCTGTAGATCAGGGCTGGGCAACTTTAGTTACTACAAGGGCCAAACAAAATTCATTATCACTTCCTGAGGGCCAGTGTGTTAAATTACAGATGCTTTGAACAAAAGGTAATTATTGATAACTGATCAAAAAGACTCAGTGTATTATTATTTATACAACCCAAACAGCATTGACAAAAGCGTATATTTGGCTCAATTAGACTGAATAACACTACCATAGTCATAGCAACACTAGAATGTTATAACTATTATGCAAAAACAATCTTATTTTTAATAATTTAGCTTGACACTGAATAAAGCCAAGTTAAGATTTTTTTAATGCATGCATCATAATATATACCCGCCATTTAGAATGTTTTTCTAAAATCTTTTTTCTCCGGATGTACTTATGCTGCGCTAAATGTTAAGCTTCTGAAAAAGCGTTGCTGCACCTTTCATCTGGAATAATAATGATGGTCAAGCGGCCCTCTGTAGCATCTGTAAAACTCAAAGAAGGGAAGTGCTATTGCTTTACTATGAGAGAGACATGAAGAGACATGGACAAGTGTGAATGTATTAAATGAGTGTGAACATGACATTCACAACACTTTCAATTGTTCTTATTAGTTTTGCAGCAGGGCGCTCTGGATAAGAGACCTCTGTCTCACTGGATCCTCTCTGCTTAAACAAAAGCTGGATAAACACAGAAACATATGTTGAAATCCCACAAATAAAGGGGTGAGATTTATTGCATCCTTTGAATTTTTCCAACATCCCTGGGCTAAATTTTTGATGCCCACAAACTAGAAAAATGTTACTTTTCTGCCAGGAAAAGGACCAATAGAGAAGCTTTCTTGCATCAGTGCTACTGTAGCTCTGCTACTCTCCTCTAGCATGTCTTTTTGGCCCCTTAAGAGTCTCCTGTAGTGATCCTTATGTAAAAGCTCCACTGATCTCTCCTTTGCTGAGGAAGTGGTCGTCTGTTGCTGTTTTTTTTTTCTGGCTGGAGTAAGATAAAGGGATTTTGTGGAGTTTCAAAATGATGTGACTACTCAAGCAGTGCTTCCCCAGGAACTCTCTATCTTTTAAAGAACTCTGTGGATCTGATTTCAGGAACAGGATATAGTTTAGGTTTCAAGCTATGTGCCTGATTGAGAATTTATGAATTTGCCCTGAAACTCCCTGCACAATGGGGGACTGAGTTTGGCTATGGCAACCATATTTCATAGAGGAATTTACACCTACCAAGAGACAGGTGTAAGTTATTTCTTTAGCCCACCTGAGATTGCTTCATTGTCATACCAAAACAGGGATAGATTGTGGTGTTCATATTCTCCTCAAAAATAGTTTGGAAATGTAATTTTGGTTGATTATTTCTCCCTTTTAAATAACCAGATGGTATTTTATGTTGTTGTAAAGCTTGATTAGTCACCTTAAAAATGAGGTACAACTTGTAAGTATCATGCATTCCTGAAATGAGCAACTCAGCTAAACGTGTGGATAATGCCAAAAAAAAAAAAGCCAAAATCTAACCTTGCAGAGCAGATGGACCTGCCTGATTCAGTGTCTGAAATCATGCAAGTCCATCTTGCCAAGCTCCAATCCTCAACAACTTTACTTGGCTAAAAGGTGAACGACCGATCAGGGAAGAGAGGCAGGAGCTGCAGGCTGTCAACCAGTTTCAGTAAGAGTTTGATCAATCAACTGGGTCCTCTGGTCGTAAAAAAGATAGGAAGGACTCCAAACCCCGTTGTAATAATCGTGTCTCCGCTGGTTGCCCTCATGAACGATCAAATCAGAGAAGCTAGGAAACTGGGAGAGAATGTGAAAATCCTCCGCGGACGATGGCCTTTAGTCTACGGTAGTCGTGGTTACTCAGTGATATCTGGTAAAATATGCTCTTCTCGGAAGTTTACCAGGAGAACTTGATGGGATTTTTCATTGATGAGGTTCTTGTCACGTATAAGTGGTAAAGTGGTAAATGATACATCTCTGTGGTATAATTCAATGTAAGACTATAGTCTAAGGACTGAAACCTCCTTTAAGCTAACGGCTAACAACAGGGTCTAGCTGCTACATCATACTGTGGCTTGATATGGATTGGCCTGTGACCAGCTGCAGTTGTTTTTGAAGGTTCAGCCTCTGAAAACATTTTCTATGGGCTCTTCTCCAGATGGACTAGTGAAATATTTCCGTGATGGTTATATGGAACTGTCCATCTGGTGTGTCAGGTTAGCCAAAATCCCCTCTTCCCCTGAAAGACAGCCTACAGTTCCTCAGTGAAGAAGAGGGGTGAGGAACCAGTCTTCTGTCCTGTCGCCCCTTTCCCAGTCTGTCTTTGTCTCACAGAACTTGGTCCTAAGTTTGGAAATGGTACCAGGGCTCACACTAAATAATCCTGCCACCCTGTGTACTAGAACACCAGCTTCCAGTCGCAGGGGATTTTGGTAAATTTTTTTGAGGGGGCCGTTACCCACACAAATATCTGTGTTTCATACCCCATGAATGCAAAATCCTTACAAGTTGTACCTTGTTCTAAAGGTGACCAATCAGGCTTTTTAACAAAACAAAATACAATACCAATTGGTGTTATTAAAGGGTAGGAATAATTGACTGAGATTATGGTTGCAAACTTTTTTGAGTATATATTCAAACAAGCTATGCCAAGCAGGGAATGCCTACTTATATCAGAACAACAGTTTTCACACGTACATCCCAATCGATGTGGGTGTGAAACTACCATAACACCCTGGTTATTTTTGCAGCAAAGCACCAGAATTGTCTTTATATAGAAGATACAGAGTTTGTGCCTTAAAAGCATTGTCTTCTTTCTCCTATCGTGACTCTCTGTTACAGCGCTCTCCATTTTGTTCCACCCTGTCCTTTTTCAGTCTGGTTGCAGAGTTGTGGGGAAGTGCAGGACTTAGGTGAGGATGCACTCGCACAGCTTCCTCTAATACCACATAGATGAGGTGAGGAGGGGGGAGGGTGCAGGGGGTACGACAAAGCCAGATTAGGTGGTATTAATAGGCTCTTAATTTAAGTCTAGGCTTATTAGATGTCAAACACGAAGAGCAGAATGGGTTTTGGAGACCAGCTGAGTTAACCTGCTGTCAGAAGAACATGACACCTGCTTCATCTTTTCTCTCCTGTTGCTGATGTGGTGCCACAGGTTATACTGTATGAGAGGCTGCACTCTGATCAAGAAGAAACACAAAGAACAGGCCCAGTCTCTCAGTGATCCTGGAATAGAAGTCTTAAAAAACAGGAGCTGCATGGCACATGGGTCCAATGTCCTTTGAAGCCCTTGTTATGTTACAGCTTTAGGTTGTTGGTCAGTTCATAGCCAGCCTGATAATGCATCATACTCTCTTATGAAGCATGAATCACAATCGCACCCTGAACTCATCTGAGAGGAATGCATATTTGAAATTAATTTTCTGACAGTGTCACAGCTGCCATACAGTAGATACATAGAACTGAAGATGGCTCAGAAAGTGCATGTTTGATGGCAGACATGGAGGGGTAAAGAGTGACAGAGTAAGAAGGGGAGTGAGAGGGAGTGAAACAGAATAAATGATGAACAGCCTCTGCCTTTTTCATGCCACAGAGACGCTGTTTGTCTGCTCTGATGGGTTAATGGAATCATTACACCCATAAACTGGAGTCGTCAGCGACAATTAGTGATGGCATTACTGCTATGGTAGACAAATGAGTTTACATCCTTGTGTAAGTAATGACTTAACAAAGTCATTATCTACCTGTCAGTAGTCTGCCAGGACCAGAATGTAAGACCAGAAGTACAACCATGTGGTTTTATGCCTCTGAGAGTTATTTAGTTGTTGGACTTGTCTGGTGTTAGGGGTGAGGAAAACCAGCTGCAGACATGAGCCCAGAAAGTAAAAGCTAGCTTGATGTCATCTGGAGCTCTGGTGATAACTTTCACCATTTCCGATTTTTCCATTATTAGACTCATCTTCAATCTTCACTAAATGATTAATGAAAACAAAACCCATGCTGTTCTAATAACTCACTCAGTGTTCAGTTTAGACACAGAACAAATCAAATCCCATCTTTTTTTGTTTTGTTTGTCTCTTTGTAATCATCATGTGAGGGGTTATTATTCTGGAGGGCACTGCGGGAATCTTGATTCCAATCATAACACTAATAACACCAACATCCTACTAACAAAAACATCTAATTTTCAGTCACGCCTGATGAATATTTTCTCTTTCTGTTGTTTTGTTTTGATCTAAAAAAGGAAATTGCAGTTCAAAAGACGGAGCTGGCTGACCATCTCTGCTCTGATGAAAGAGCTGCTGCTTTAAATTGATTGGACAGTAAAATGTGTGGAGGGGAAAACATGAAAATATTGATTGCTTCTGCAGAAAGCAATAACAAATAAAGCATGCATCCTCAGAAGGCTTGAACATGCACACATAGAGGTTTGAAATATGTTTTTTGATCGAATAATTAGCAAAAGTCTGTGCCTTTCCCATTGTTTTACTCAATAATCAGATAGAAAAGACTAAACAATCCATAAAACATCCAGTCCCCGCTTTTTGTTTTTCCCTCAGCGTGTTTTCCATCTGTTCCATCCAATTATTTCTCCATATGAGAGTTTGTTCATGTATGATAGCAACTAAGTTGTGGGATCAAAAAAGTGGTTTTCTTCTGGGAGATAGTTGCAGAATTCAGTTTCTCTGCACACATTTCACCTTTCATTTCTATTAACAAGCACCTGCAGGGCTTGAAGTCAATTGCCTGTTTTGGTTTTGGAAATGAAAACGTTACGATATGAAAGAGTCTGGAATCCGTTTCATGATTTGTGCTCTGTGGATTCATGTTTTTCTTGATGTGGGGAAACCCCCTGACTTGAATTTTAAGACAAGATTTTTGTGTTTTCACCTCTTTTGAAACTAAAAATTAATCCCTGTGTGATGTCTCCTCAGCCTCTCCTGCTTCTTCCTGTCAGAATTCATTGATAACATTTCAAATCTTTCTGCTATCGATGTGAAAATTAGACTTCTCTTTGTAACAGGAAAAACTGAAAATATAAGGATGCATCGTCTCTTCCTTTTGTTTGCTTAAACGGATATGGCAACATTTTTTTTTTGCTTCAATCTCGAGTCCATGGCAAGCAGAAAGACACCACTCTTTCAACTGTGCATGCAGTTTTAAGGAAGGAAGAGACTGGCAAAGCTCCCCACCTCTAATTAGCTTAGCTCAAACACTGGGAGACAATCAGTAGAGGCAGGCTAATGCTACCCACTGACTCCCGGTGTTTGAGCTAAGCTAATTAGCGGTGGGCAAAACAATGGTGTCTATCTGCTTGTCATGGACTCGGAGTGCAGCAAGATATGAAAACAAAAGAAAAAATATTGTTGTATTCCTTTAAAAGCTATATTATGCACTTGAGCTGTTACTTCAATATTCAAACATCCGATTGGGATAGGGGAGTACAAATCTGAAACCAAAGTAAAAATAAATATCAACAAATGAAAAAATAGCTGATAAACACATTAGGGCGACTGGAGCAGTGAACCGCCGGATCCAGCAGAGGGTGCTTCCAGTGCAACCTGATTGGCCAATGCTGTCTTGACCTCAACAACAGTCGCATCTCACCTGTCCAAGAGGACACCTTGGGGAAATGGAGACCAGGCAAAGCCACTCTGAGCAGAAAACAACAACAACAAATCATCTGAGGAGCATTGTGTAGGAGCACTTAAGGCTCCACTGTGTGTTGATTATGTGCAAAGCAACTGGCCCACTATGTAAAATCCGCAGGTCCATTTCTCGGCCTTTCACCCACTGCAGCCCAGCAGTGCCTTGTCAAATGCTCAGCCCAGTGCTTCTGAGTCCTCTTTGGCAGGCACCACCCCAGAGGCATGGAAAAACTCCATCGCAGAGATATGTGGCCTCCGGAGAGATAATTATTAAAATGATCTAGTGGACATGCCTCATATGTTGCGACTCAGTTATTAATGTGTACGCTTGAAAAAACAATCAAGTTTGATTTTGGGGCAGAGTGACAGCTCTAATATGCACTCACTGACCTCTTCATTAAGTACACCTTACCCTTCAGACCTGCCTTTATTCTTTGTGGTAGGTATTCAACAGGGTGCTGGAAACATTCCCCAAAAACTTTTGCCTATGTTGACATGATAGCTTCACACAGTCACTGCAGATTTGCTGTCATCCCAAAGCTGCTCTATTGGATTGAGATCAGTTGGCTGTGATCTGAGCTTTGGTGCATTATCCTTCTGAAAGTAGTCATCAGATGATGGGTATTCTTTGGTTTTAAAGCAATATGCATGGTCAGCACCAATACTCAGGGAGGCTGTGGCATTTAGACAATGTCTATCTGGTCCTAAAGGGCCAAAATTGGGCAAAGAAAATATCCCCCACACTGTTACACCAACTCTGTTAGCTGGGCTAATTGTGGCTGAATTTTCTCAGACTTGTTGATCTGGAGATTGTAAAGTGTAATCCCACATAAACAAGCATATTAAAAAATAAAATACTTCATTGAATTAATTGTATTCTCAGCGTTAATAGATTAAGAAAAAATATTTCAATCTAGATGGAACGATTGTGAAAAATCTGTTTCTGTCACTTACTGAAGCTTTGATTTGAAGGCAGCAGCACACCAAGCCAGCCTAACAGAGACTGGAGGGCTCTGATCATCAAAGCAAGGGCCATAACTCACTCTATGGATGTTTGCACAGACTCCAAACATGATTCCCTGAGCTGCTTTGGAGAAAAACACACAAGCTCCCCGTGAAGCAGAGAAATGAATCATTCATCCACCAAACATCTTCTTTCAGATTGATAAATGTGAATGTTCTATCCAGAAAGAGAGTAGCGACTGAAATATTGAACAATTCTGTAGTCAATCATTAATATTTTCCAGAGGGACAGTCATTTCTCACCAGTTTACAGTATGCTTACATTTAAAGATAAAAAATCAATGCAGAACATACAGTACATTCCATTTATTAAGAGTAAAAGATTTTGAACTCCAGATTGGACTGCATTAGACACTTCCAACAATCTGGGACATGAATTAATATATTTTATATCAAGTTATGTGGATTATCCAGTCTTTTCAATCCTCTTCCCTGTTTACTGTACATTACTATCCTCAAGCTTATTGGAGATAGTTCTATTTTATCCGTTGTACTGATATTTATTCACATTGAGTGAATAAATGTTTCATTAGCCTTTTTATTAACTTTCTAAACAATTATTTTTTTAATCTCACATGTTTATTTTACTCTCCTGTATTTCATAATTCCTTTAAATCATCTGAAGAAACACTGCAGTTTATTAATTTTAATGGTCCTGAATCTGCTTCTCTCTTATCTTTCATTTAATTATGCTACACTATGTTGCTGTCTGTCTTTTGATTGAAAATAAGCAGTGACACTGATTATCTCTTCACCATGGCACCTGAAGTGTGTGGGATATAGTAGTAGAAGTAGTAAAAATGGGCAAGTGTAAGGATTTGAGGGAGTTTGACAAGGGCCAAATTAAGGGGCTGGGTCAGTACTTCAATTACATTATCTGACTGGCCCATCATGAACGTGACTGACAGGATGATCTTCCAATCACCTGCTGTATTTGCTTTGAAAGGTTCTGCCCATTCTCAGACACTCTCTTTGGGCTGTTGGCCTGATGGATAAGTGAAATACATGCTGTTTAGTTTGTATTGAACCATCCATCTTGCGTGCCAAGTTATTTTTTCCCCCTTTTTAACTTCAGTTGTATTGTCCCTTTGTTGTTCAGCACTCTGGTCAACATGTGTTGATTTTAAATGTGTTCTAGGAATTAATCTGACTTGACTTGGCATGACTTAGCATCTTAAAATTTTATTGTTTAAAAAAATACACATATTAGTTTCTTTCAAAACTGTTTTCGAGATCAGAATGATTCTTTTGTGTGTAGGAACAATTTTTCTTCTAAAGAGCAGAAAGTTCTGGTTCATTTGTCAACACTAGAAGCTTGTCTTTTGCCCTTTCCTCTGTGTTTTTCCAGCATTCATTGTTGCACTGAACTCAGTGACATTGTAGTCTTTGTTTGAACCATTTTTATGGTTTCAAAAACAGTATGCAAACATTTTTTAGCACTTCAGGATATTGTGTCTTTTTCTGACCTTGGGGGTTGAATAAGAAAAATTTTGCAGAGAAGCTAAAAGTACAAACATAACGATAATTCTCTGCTTTTATTTCCTGTTTGTACATGAGTCATGCTGACATTTTAATGCTTCTATGTTGTTTGAGACGGGCTTCCTGCAGGGCAAAATGTCCCTTTTTCCAAAGCATTATTCATTCATAAACTACATCTTTCTCCATCTTTTTGACATTTAAACATGGATAACGGAACTTTCCAAACTGCAATTTCATGTTGCTCCTGCATGATTAATGTCGTCTAAGAAAATAAATCAGGATGTCAATTCCCTGAAATTTTCTCTCCAAATTTGCTTTTAAATCAAGGATTATACATCTGTGACCTTTTATGGACGCTTTCTTCCACATGTTGTTCACACTTTGAATAAAAAAATGGTTCATAAAAGGCCAAGCAGTTTTTAAGAGAAGAGAAAAGAATTAAGTTTTGTGAGCTGCAGTACTTTTACAATTTAATCAGTTTTTGTTGTGTCTTTTTTCTCTTTTTTTCACCCCTGAATCTCCAGGAGAAGTTGTTCTGATAAAGCAGCGTGCATAGCCTTGCCCGCAGTAATGTCTGAGCCCCTGTAAAGTCCAATGAATGGGCCCTTTCAGTGTGTTATTTAGTAAACCCTCACAACTCCACAGAATCACCGTGACCCAAGCCGGCAACACATTCATTTTGGACTTCCGTGTGTGTATGTAGCCAGAGAATGGATCTTTATGCAGACAACTGAGTTTGGAGGCTTACTCTTTGTTATTTTATGGAGGTCTCTGGGTCAAAAAGAGACCTAGAGATTTTTGTAATCCAGCCATAAAGTGGGTGAGCATCGCAGTGTTGTTGATAGACCCCCACTTTCCCCCTTAAAGGAAGACCCTACTCATTTAAAGAGGGACTTGTGATAAAACAAGTCCGTCTGTGTGTAAGAAAGGGGAAGAAATCCTTGAAATTGGTGCTCCGTCGCCCAATAAATTCCAGGAAAGATGTTTTTTATTCTCAAAGTTTCAAATACTTCCACACCCATAATACACTTGGCTTGATTACCATTCAAGGCCATGCCCAGGCTGTTTCCTATTGGATAGATATGGGCAATTTTTCTGGTGCCTGCTAAACCTAAACACAAGCAGACGTCCTTTGACTGAATATAACGGGTATGCAGCTCAGATCTTCTGGCTCAACTCAGTGATGAGAGTCATCTCCCTCCATTCATACAGCTCATAATGTAGTTAAATCTTTGAATTAAATCAGCAAAATAAACCAATGTTTTGACCAATGACTAATATGGATCCCTGTATTCTAAAGAAATTCTTTACTCCAATGACCCTGCCCTATTTTTCCTGGAATGATACTGACGTTTGATAACATCACTGCACGTCTCTCGATATTCTGTCAACTTTTGTGCAGTGAAGATTATCATTATATTTATTCATTTGTAAAAAGAAACCAGCTCTTAAAGCGTTTACATAAAAGAATCAACTCAAAAAGTCGTGTCGTTCATGAGCAATACTGAGCAATGACCTGCCAGAGAGCAAATAAGTGCCAGAAAATGTGTGACAATGTTTGATGAATTAAGAGGTCTTTGGTTTTTGTGATGCAAATGTTATTAAAAACAATCATCTTATGGGTTTATCTTAAAGTTTGTTGTATATTTTTAATTCAAAGCTTGAACGTAACTTAAATCAAATACAGCAGACTTCTCAGGCATTGATTTTAACTGCCATAACAACTTCATCAACTAATGGATAATTTTTTAATTGACTTTTAAATGTTAGATACCTCCTTAAACACTGATTTTTATACAGTTGTTTGTCATATCTCAATGGATATTTGTAATTAAGAATACATACGGTAGCTATGCATGACATGGATTTACCAGAGTTACCAGAGGAACAGTGCTGGTGTGCCTGAAGTTTATGAGCCCCGCGCAAAACCTGACTGATGTTTGCACATCAGTGATTTAGAAAAATTATTTTATGCAAAGATGCTCCAAAGTTGTATTGGTTAGCTTAAACATTATTGATCTTCAAGTTTGGCACATAATGAAATACTTTTTCTTCTATTCTCACCATGGATTAGAATGATGTGGGCTTCCTTATTTTACAATTATGTTTGCATATTTCTGCCTCTCCTCTGAGAGGAGTCGTGTGGTTTCTTGGCTCAACTTTAATGCACTGAGACTCACAACCAGAGTTTTAGTCACTGTGCCTAGACCCACGGGCTAAAACACAGCAGCACAAATACGAAGAGAAAAGGCCAACAGTCAATAACAGCTGTTTGTCCTAAAAAACGAAAATACTGCAATTCACACATGTATTTAACCAGTTCAATATTTTATTGTGAAATGTTGCATACTACACTTTTAAGAAAGCTTTGAATAAAGCACAATCATAATAAAACTGCAGTATGATTTGGCTATTTTTTCTGTCTGGTAATATTGTTGCTGACTAGCATCCCAGTCTTTTTACTTATGCAGTAAAAAAACAGTAAGCACTTTTTTGCTGCAGTGTGAAAACAAAACCAACCAAATGAAAATTAAAGCAGCGCATCTTTATGCTACTTAAATCAGAGCAACGCAAACAAGGCTGAAAGCACCCTGAGACTTTTTTCTACTTTGACTTCAGATCATATCACCCTGA